>JAVKPL010012512.1:0-60187 GCA_032173675.1 Gastrolobium villosum | reverse complement strand
CTCTTCTTTGTTTTTATAAAAGACCAAAAGAATTCTCGGATCAAGAAAAAGGCGGTAAAGATAACAAAATTGTTTGTTAACATATTCAATTATGGATACTAGCCTCTATAAAAATCTTAGAAACAAAAACTACAGCCAAACTGTCTACAAGAAGGAAAAAACAATCATATATTTTTTGATTTTCTGCATGATTTAGTTTGCGATTGAAGTGAATCTGTGTCAATTCTTTGGGCATGCTGATAACATTTTCTTTTTAGAATAATAGAAAAATCAATAAGAAATTATAAAAAGAATATATAATTATTCTTTTTTTTTTGTATAGTGAATATATAAATTATTCTTGATGCTAGGGATGTGAAGAAAAAATCCAAATTATCCAGACTGTTATAGAAACTGAATCAAACTGGTTAAAAAAAAACCGGTTTTTTTTTAACATTTTTATAAACCGATATGATTTTTGGTTTTAAATAAAATTTGGATATCCATTTTTCAAACGGTTTGGATATCCATTATAACCGGTTTATAACTGGATTGAATCAATACAAGTTATATCACTTGACATTTCTCACTCTTCTTTCATTTTCCCTAAATTTTATCAACAAAGAAACCCTAAATCAGCCGTACTATGTTATCTTCGAGGCTTTACCTTCGCTTCCATCATCAGTGAAGGTTTCAACTATGTTTCTTCGTTACTTCTTAGGTTTCTGCTATTTGGTGGCATTTGACATTAGTCATATATTGGTGAGAATAGGCGAAACATTGCGCAAATATCTGTCGAATATGCTGCCAAGCTTGGATATGCATGTGGATGTTGGATTTTCTCTTGATATTGCCCTTAATTTGCATAGGTTATTCTTAAAACTTGATAAGATTTTGCTTTTGGAAGCTAGCTCTATTTTTGCACATCAACTGTTTGATGAAATTTTCATTAGAATGTCTCAGGAAATCTACTGGCAGAGATAGTAGCCCAAATTGTTTTAAACCGGTTTTGGAAAGATCAAAAACCGATTTTAAAAAGGAAAACTGGTTCGGTTTGAAAATCAAATCAATTAAAACCAGTTGGATTTGGTTTTTTTGTTAAAAATCGAACCGAACCGCTCCATCCTCATTGTGACATCACTTCTCATAGTAGCTAAGAGTGGCTTTTTCTTTTACCCTGCTTCACTGTTTGTGCGTAATCAGTATAAGATGGTGTGTTGGTGTGTGGGACGCAATGAGTAATTAAAAGTGTAGTGACAGATGTTAGAGATTAAGAAAGAAAAAGGATTATGTGAATATTTAGTTTAAGGATTTTATAAGAGTTATGTTGTAGGAAAAGTGATTGTGTAATGCTATAGAGATTCGTTTTGCGTGCATTAGTTTTTATTTTATTTCTTTGCTTTAGAAAATGTGGGCCCCACAAAATGTCGTGTGTAGAAAAGTTGTTGGTGTCACGTGACATGATATATGTAAACCCCTTAGTTTAAACGTGCTTGCAGTTGTTTAGTAGGAATGAGGAAAAAGATGGAGAGATAGTTTTGATTTTAAGTTTTACAGGATAAAGAAAGAAAGCTATCTCTCCTCCTCCCTTTGGGCCCTCCCAAACTTCACATAGTAATCCACCCTACACCCTGAGTAGGTGGAGCTGTAGGAATCCACACTTAGTGTGCCACCATCACAAAACACCTTGGTCTTGATCACCTTCAACAACTAATCCCAAACAGTCATATATATGTCCTCACTGATCCATCCAGGACTCATGAAACCAGAACCAGCTATAAAACTTAACTCTCATGTGCCCAAGAAACCCCTCGAGGACATCAACATAACCATAAACACCTAGCTTCCCTTAGGACCACCGTGACCATATATCCTGCCAGGTGTTCCTTTAGGAGGCATCCTTAAGGTGTATTGAAGTATGTTGTCTTTTTCTTCATTGAATGACGCACAAAGAAAAGAGATATAGAACTAGAGCTCAGATTTTCTATTTCTCTCTAGTTTTTTTTTTCTGTATATTTTGAAGTGTGGCTTTGCGGATGTAGATGCTTTATTCCGATTAATGTAACTAGCAAGGATTCCATTTTTATTTTTGCTGCTACTCCTTAAAGTTGATTCCATTTGGTATTCTTATCTAAAAGACGATACAAAATATGATGGATCAACCTGTCTTTGGCGGGGTGGATCAACAAAGCCATAATAGAAGAAAATATGATGGTAGTTGATCATAGTAACTTATTTTTATTTTTATCCTTTTCTTGCTTATCCTTTCTGCTTCACCTTTCACGGCATTATGTTCTTCAATTAATGATGAACCATGTTACAAATTATGACTTCAATATATTTGTACAATTGGCCAATAACCAACCGTGTAGCCATGCTCAACACAGAAAACTAAATCTACCTGTGTTTTCTTTTGCAGATTCATCATTTATGGACAAACCTATAGGATAGGAATCCTGAATTTTTTTGTCTATATTGAAGGATGCTAACATGAGTTGCGAAGTGCTCTAATGTCATTATTACCATGTGATGAATGAACCGCACCATATTTGTTTGTACTAATTCTTGTATCATCTTGAAATTTGTAGAGTAGTCAATAATATGTATGAGAGAAGAACCTGAGAAATTCATTTAATAAGTTACAGAATAATATAGTTATCTAGCCTCTCGGAGCTCTGACCGGTGGTAACAATAGCAGATTTCGCAACTTCTTGTTCAGCTGCCTTAATGTAGAAAAAAATCCAAAAAACAGGCGGCCACATTTGCTTATACGACTTTGAAAGAATGCAATGGCTCAACTGCAACAAAGAACAAAAATGCCAGAGTTCTAGAGTTAGGAATCCATGAAGACCGAAGTTAGATCACCATTTCTGAAGAGTAAGATGGTCATCAAGATACATGTTCTAGTAATATAGTCATCAAATAACAGGTTTTTGTAACTTTGCTCACACATGCACGCAAGCTAGCTGGGTGTGGGTGCAGAAGATTGCACACACAAAATATGTCTCTGTTACATGAGATTGCACACACAATCAACTATCTTATCAAAATATGACAATCTTATAATCATTTGTTTTCCAACTGTTCAGTGACATTATAATTCCTGAAATGCCAGGAACAGACTCTTTTACAAAGCAGAAGGGAGGAGAGTCAGATAACTTGAAATCCAGTTTTAGATTGCTTCTTGTATGGGTCACTGGCATCATATTTGCTACTGTGTCTGTATAGTCAGATGAGCACCTCACTTTAAGATACCACCGGCATCTCTTTCTATCTTTGACACCGGAGTGTATGATCCAAGGCTGAGAGCAGTAGAAGGATAAACACACATGGCTGAGAAGGGAAAAAAAGAGGAAATAAATGGGAGTCATCTTTATGGACAATGGCCTAACTCAACTCCATAGAATGGGCATTGGTCTCTTCTCTTCTGCTCAAATGACTGTCATCTTCTGGTTTTCTTCCTAAGTCTTGTTTTCAACCTTTTATTCTGTGTCAATTCCTTGAATCATATGAAATCTAGAAAGTGTGAAGTTTCTTATTATTTCTGCTTACAAACGTTGCAACATTCTGGAGACATCAGAATGCAGTTCATGATGCAATGCAGGAACTAAATTTAACTAATGCTTGAACTGTTTCATGTAATATTCCAATTACACAAATTTTTATCTCAAAAAGTTAAAATTTTACAAGAACTGCGTCTGATTACTCCAAACAAACAACTAGTTATTAGGCAAGTGGACTAGGTGCAGAAAAGAGGGAAATGATCTACATAGCTAAATACTCTTTTGTATATTAATTTATTACAAATTCAATATTATGCTGCATGTCAATGCTCGCACACTATACAATTCATTGAAGCTTTATTTTTCTTCCTCTCACTCTCACTCTTTTACTCGATCATTTTTCTTTCTCTTCTCTGACATTTTTAACATCATTTCTAAACAATATCTATATGAATGGCTTATCACTTCCATGATTTGGGCTTCAGTTATCACATCGATTGACAAAGTTCATATTTTCCTCATAAAATCAACACTCAAAAGTAGACCCATATAATATTCACATTTCAATCTAAAAGAGATAGTTGGACAAGTTTCCCAACAACCAAACCGAATGTGCAGAAGCTAGTCGAGAATTTTAAAAGAAATGGGGTCAAAATAAGCATTTGAGGAATACCACCAAGTTAAGGTGCAACAAAAAGAAAGCTTTAATTTACTATTGGCTTACATGTAAATTGTCCAACTAGTTTCAGAAGAAAACCTCAAACTCTTAGAATTTTTTTCACTTACTTTTCTTTGCCTATATCAAACACTCGAGGAATTCTCATTTTAAGGTAAAAATAAATAAAATGATAACGAAAACGAAAGTAGGAAACTGTCAACTTGTTCAACCATAAATACTGCCCTATTTTATTTTACTTTATAAAGAAACAAAAATCAAACTGTCTACGAGAAGAATCAGGAACAATGACATGTTTATGTATTCGTGCATGCTTTATGTTGTGGTTGAAGTGACTGTTTGTTTCTTTGGGCATGCCGAGAACATATGTCCTTTTTCACCACACTCGTAGCATGTCCTCCTCCTCATCTTGCCACTTACAGTGGAACTTGATTTCTCACCATCAACTCCATTAACTGGAGCCTCAGAGCTTGTATTGTTTCTACTCATCTTGCCACTTCCAGTGGAACTTGATTTCTCACCATCAACTCCATTAGTTTTATTGTTTCCTGGTTTTTTCTTCAAAGGAACCGCACAACTTATCTTGACAGGTCTACCAGACAAAACATTTTGGTCCAATGTAAGAGCTGTTTTCAGTGACTGACTATCACTGAAATCCACATGACCATACCCTCGAAATTCTCCTGTCTCCTTGTCCATACCAAATCGTATGGACGTTATATTGCAATTTGAAAAGAATTTCCTTAGTTCTTCCTCTGTAATATCCCATGACAAATTTCCAACATATATTCTGTTGTATCCCTCCAAAACTTCTGGAGCAAAATCTGATGCTTTACTGACCCGAGTTGCTTTATATGGTTGGATTTTAAGAAAGAGTCCTCCCCTGTTATACATTAAATATCTTGTGAGCATGACATGAGAAATGAGCAAAAACAGTGCTTTTTGACCAAACCAATGCATTTGAACAAAAAAAAAAAAAAATACTTATTCAATTCATTTTTCAAAAGATATTCCAAACTAATGCAGTTAATCCCGCACATTGACCGAGACTTAATGCCAACGTGTAAGTCCCACACAGTAAACGTACGGGACTCTCGTACGTTTGTTAAAACAAGACTTAAAGAGTGACTTCCACATTGACACTAAATCTCATATGGTCAATGTGTGGGACTCAAAAGAGTCTCGTACCGTCAATGTGTGAGACTTCCATGTTCTATGCTGGCACTGAATCCCACACGTTTGACGTGCGGGGAATTGATCGCATTAATTTGGAATATCTTTTGAAAAATAAATTATAAATATATTTTTTTTATCAAATGCCTTGGTTTGGTAAAAAATCCAGTAAAACATCTTTGTATAAGAGAAAATTGCCAGTGTTACTAACATGTCAGCTCCATCAAAAGCTAATGCTCGTTTGGCTGCAGCTTCAGTCTGCAGGAAGAATGCCGCAGAGATGTCAGCGTGTTATGAACATGATCCATAAACAAGAGTCAACTTTTGAAATTGCAAGTTGGTTCTCTGTGATGATAAACTTTTGACACAACAAATCTACTGATGGAAGGAGAATTATTATGTATTGCTAATATAGCCTGCTGATAAATCTTAAGGGCTCAACTGAGTGATCTTAAAATCGGCAAGGGCTCTAACGCAATCAGTCCTACCATATAAGGAAGCTAAAAAAAAATAGTCCACATTTAACTTGAAATTGCATAATACCAAACAGTGAAGTATAGTTTTGGTCCTCACCTTAAAACTAATAATGGCAATCCCTCTAAACTTCCCACTTTCAGGAAAACTCATGCAATCAACTTCAGTTATGGTGCCACAGCCTTCAAAATAACTTCGAATATCATCCTCAGTTGAATAATAGGGAATTCCTCCGACGTAAACTTTTGTGGGAACATCAACATTTCCCTGGCTGAATACACACATGAAATAAAAATAAATTCAGCTCACAATCACATTCTTTCTTTCCTTCACATATGAACATTGAACAGTAATAGTACAATTAAATACAAATCCAAGTATCCAACCATTGCGTTGTTTGAGTCAATTATCAGGACCAACAAAATATTAACAATTAGCCTTCCCTGGGAAAAACAATAATAGATAGAGAGAGAGATTGGGAACAATGGTTGTAATGTATATCACCTGGTAGTGGTATTGGTCTTAGTTAACCCTGTAGCCTCTGGCGTTTCACCTCCATGATTGGAACTGTTCTCCTCTACCGTTTTGGCCTTCTTCTTCTTCTTCTTCTGCTTCTTCTTCTTCTTATTCTTTGATTTCTTAGCCTCCTTGAGAACCCCATTTGCCACATCATCACCTTCTACTTTCCTCTTTCTCTTTTTGTTCTTCTTATTGTTCAAACCCTCTGACCCATTTTCCTTATTCCTTCCTTCATCTTCATTAGCGGCTTCTGGAGGGTGAGGGTTTTGCAAAGGTCGAATCTTTCGGCGTTTCTCTCTCTTGGATAATATGGGTTTGTGGGTGGCAGAGTCGAGAAGATTTTTGAGAGAGTTAGAAGATGAAGGGACATCAACAACGTTGGGATTGGTTTGGTCTTGGGTTAAGTCAGCTCTGAGCTTCAGTTTAAGCTTCTTGTTCGATAGAACCATTTCGGAATCCCAGTTAAGCTAAGGCTTCAACTTCAAGCTTTGCACTCTCACGCCGCTGAACAAGGGTTTTAGTTACAGCCCAGGTTTTCTTTCGTTTGTTTCGGGGGGAAGACGCAACAAACGACGCCGTAAATAATTTTGTTTTAATGAGATATTTGTTCTGGGCGTTTGGCGAAACCATTAAGCATTTGGGCTGAAAACCCAATTAAAGATCTCTAACTTCATTAAAGATTTATGAAAAGATTACATATTATTTACTAATTGGTTATCTTGAAATCAAACCCAAATCTTAATCATGTTAGCAATTGAAATTACTTTTAATTGTTAAATTAGTGAAAAAAATATATCAGTTTTTTCGTATATATTTATATATTTAAAATCATTTATATACCTTCAAATTTGAGAAAATTGCTTCTTAATAGGGATTGACTATGAGTTTATGACTTTTGACGGATACATTATTTACACTTCAAAGTAAAAGATTTCTTCCGTGAACAAAACATAAAGATTATTTATATTGTCTGGTTTAGAAATCGTGAGAACGAATTTTGATCTTGTCTACAAGTTTCACCTTTTTCATCCTTTATCTCTATATTTTGTCAAGACCAACTATTGACCATTCAATTTTATATGTAACTTATTAAAACAAAGGGTGAGGCGAAATCATATAGGTAATTCAATGAGTGAATTATTGTGTATTCAATTATGAATCTTCTTTGTCGATGGAATTACACTTAAAGATATTGTTCCGCGTATGAGCCTAAATCTTATTATTGGGCTTAAGAAACAAAACTTGAGGCTCCAATAGATAAGTGACAAACGATCAATTAGGAAAATAACTTGTTTATATCATTCTCCTTTCTTAGGTACATTAAAAAAATAAAAAATAAAATAAAAAGATCACTGCATAAACACTACATCCAAGCAACTCCCTTTTGATGTCTCTATCTTTGGAGGCTTTCCCTTGACTAGCTGAATTAATTGTTTTGCCAATGAGATTTCATCCTCTGGACTTGTAAATCCCATAAACTTTATATGTTTTAGATGCTCCAGTTCTGTCTGTTCGGCCGAAGTTGCAACAACAAGAGTTGATAGATCCGGATATCCTTGATAGGGATGGAATTTTATACCATAAAATCGTTACTGGTTGGGGATGCATTCTGTTCTAAAGGAAGAAATTATGCAGGAGGCACATTCAACCTTGATGGGGGGCATGCTGGAATTACTCGCACTTTTTTGAGGTTATCTGCTTCTTTTCATTGGAAGGGGATGAGGAAGGATGTCCATGACTTTGTCAAGAGCTGTCCTACTTGCCAAATGATTAAGACTTCAACTACTCCTCCTTCAGGATTGCTCCAACCTTTACCCATACCCGAGGGAGTCTTTGAAGACTTAAGCATGGATTTTATCACTGGATTACCAATCTCAAAGGGTTTTAATGTGATACTAGTAGTGGTGGACCGTTTGCTCATTTTGGTGCCTTGACCACTCCTTATACGGCTGCCAAGGTGGCATCTCTGTTTTGTGAAATAGTAGTCAAGCTACATGGCTTTCCTAGAACAATTGTTTCTGACAGGGATTCGGTTTTTTTAAGCCATTTTTGGTCTAATCTCTTTAAATGCAGTGGTACCATTCTACGCACTAGCACTGCTTACCATCCCCAATCCGATGGGCAATCGGAGGTCACCAATCGGTATTTGGAACAGTATTTGAGAGCTTTTTGCCATGAGGAGAACCATAAGTGGGCTTTTTATTTGGGATGGGCGGAGTAATCACTATAATACTGCAGCTCATTCGGCCATAGGCATGTCTCCTTTCCAAGCCTTGTATGGTAAAGCACCATGTATGATTCCATCCTATCTCAAAGGCTCGGTGCGTGTTGAAGCAGTGGATGCAACTCTTAGTCATAGGGATGCCTTGTTGAAACTTCTCAAGGACCGTTTATGCAGTGCACAGAATCGGATGAAGAATCAATCCGATAAACATAGGAAGGATGTAACATTTTCAGTTGGTGACTTGGTATTGGTTAAACTCCAGCCACATAGGCAGATGACAGTAGCTACCAGGAAATGCCAGAAGCTTGCTAAGAGGTTTTATGGTCCTTTTCCTATAACTAGGATTTTAAGTCCTGTTGCTTATCAGGTGGAACTACCTCCAGGCTGCAGAATTCATTCTTCTTTCCACGTTTATGTACTAAAGCCATTTAGAGGTGATAGAGTTTCTGTTGCATTACCCTTGCCTGAGGTTGCTATTGGTAATCATTCGATTCAGGTTCCTTTGGCGGCCTTATTGTACAGACAGCAGGAGGGGAAAGGGCAATGGTTGATTCAATGGACAAATTCTCTCCCTGAAGATGCAACTTGGGAGAATGAGGAGGATCTCCAATTGCATTATTCAAAATTCGCTTTACCAACAGTGAACCTTGAGGACAAGGTTCCTTTAGCAGAGGGAGGCAATGTTAGGAATGGGAAGCTTAAATTGAAGAGAAAGACAAGGGCTCCTCTGTGGGCCCAAGATTATGTGTTGTAGCCAGCCAATATTGTGGGCCCAAAAACTATCTTTACTTGTTTGCTGTTTTACAACCCATTAGGATAATTTGGGGTTAGTTGATATTTGTATACTCCTCCAGCTGTTTGCAAGCAGAAGCAACGTGTTGCTACACTTGCTTTGTTTGCCTGACTGTCAATTGCTGAGGGTTGTTAGGTGGTGTGAGTATTCTGTTAGGGGTTTGTTAGAGGCTGGGTTTAAAATGCCTCATGGGTGTCATTTCTAAATATATCTGAAATATACAGTAACTTCTTTCTTGAAAATTCTTTTTTCTTCTTCCCTGTTCCTTCTTCATATGCCATTGTAGGATCCGCTATCCTAACATACTCCCCTTATTGGCATACCTATTGGACTTTGGCTAGAGGTACTAAATCCATCTCTTCTACTTGCTTCGTAGATACAATTACTAGCACTTCAACTAGACATTAATATTCACCACTGAACAAATATGCTGCCTCCTCAAGATTACATAATTTGGGTATGGGTAAAGACGGCAGAAAAGGAAAAGGAAAGAAACAAAACATGAGGCTCCAATAGATAAGTGACAAAAGATCAATTAGGAAAATAACTTGATTATATCATTCTCCTTTCTTAGGTACATAAAAAAAAAAAAAAATCACTGCATAAACACTACATCCAATCCAAGCAACTCCCTTTTGATGTCTCTATCTTTGGAGGCTTTCCCTTGACTAGCTGAATTAATTGTTTTGCCAATGAGATTTCATCCTCTGGACTTGTAAATCCCATAAACTTTATCAGTTTTAGATGATCCAGTTCTGTATATTTAGTAGCTTGAATTAAGCATGAATTGGACCGAGGAGCCAAATAACTTTTAGGATCAATCTGCACCCAATCAATGATAAAAATGTCAGAACTCAGAAAGTTCAAAAAACTATAGCAAATCAGTAGCATCAATCACTCCCAAGTTAGAAACCTACAGTCACAAAAAGTTGCTCCAAGGCAGGGCATAATTTCAAGAAAGAGACTAAGGCATCGATGCTGTTTTCATGCATATGCTTATCAATCCATCTTAGCTCTCTTAATTTATAGAATATGAAGTTCCCACTTGAAAGAGAAATTGATGGCCATATCAGTGCCTGCAAGAATACCCTTTTGGAGTTAAATTTTGTATAAGAAAAAAATGAACATTCTAAGCTCAATTCATGCTACAACTTCTCACCAACCAAAAAAATAGAAACTAAGCAAGATAAATGCATAAAACCAGCAATAGTAGATGGAAAGAGCATACCTCAAAAGTCCATTCACATAAAGTAAGAACTTCAGAATTCTTTATTGTTAATAGTGCTTCATTGAAATCTTGAGCCTTGTAGTCACTGCAGCTTTGGCCTAGTCTGAAATCAAGCATGGCATCACACAGGTTGAAATGAGATTCTGGTAATATCCAAGGAAGAGGTCCACGATATACAAAAGATTTAAGTTTAGAAGTTCTAAGATGGAGGGACTTCAACTGCAGGCAATCTAAGATTGTTAACTTGTGAAGCTTTGATTTGGATTCAATGCACAAAGATAACAATCCACTACACTCAATGATTGTCAAGTTCTCAAGATGCTCCAAATTTGAAATGATGGATGAAGCTGCATCACTTTCCAAATAGCTCACTGATTTCAAATAAAGTGTTTTGACTAAGAAAGTAGGAGGAACATGCTGGTAGGTGATGTGTTGTTTATTGAGCTTGAATTGCAGTTCATACTTCCTTTCAAGTTCTTTCTTCCCTGATGAGAAATCAAGAAGAAGCTTACTATTAGTTGCAATAGCTGCATAGAGTGCACTGTCTTCAGCAAAGTGAAATTGAAGCTTGCGGGGATGCTTTAACGGATCAAGTTCCTCAAAACGAGCCAGAAATTCAGCAACAACATCAGTGATATCCTCTGTGGTTCCATATCTAACAAGAACTTGGTTCCATAGGTCTCTCCACCTGGTACATATGAGGCTGGTTTCAAGTGCATTTTCATTTGGCAGAAAAGAAACTATGCTGCTAAGAATTTCGTCTGGCAAATTGTTGAACTGATCCTCTACACTTTCTTCCATGGAATCTCTAATGTTTCAAAAACTGGATTAGGATTTTCAACTAACTAGGTGTGGAATGAGAATGGTTGTTTCAAAGGTAGCTTTTTACGTGTCAGAAGATTCAAAGATTGATTTTGGTGTCATTCTCTACTAGGGACCTTACGGATATTTATATTTATAAAGTCTCCACCTTCCGGTCTATATCTGTTGGTCTTTTCTTTGTGTTGTATTCAATTCTAAGGACCATTAATTTCTATGCTTTTAATGTTACTTGCTATTTATGACTTTGAGATTCAATTTGTTTGAACAAGTTATCACAATGACATCTACATTTTTATTTGTTTATTAATGTGCATTTGACAACCTGAGCTGATTCTTGTTTTTTCATCAATCTGAAAATGATTGATAAGTGGGAAGGTAAAAATGAAAAACAACGTAAAAATTATTTTTAAGTCGAATTTGTGACTTGAAAGTGAAAACACTTATATTTTGTTTTTCATCTTTTTTGTTGCATCATAATGTTTTTTTGGATTACATCTGGATATCCCATAGCCGATAGCCACAGGCGGATCCAAGTGTTAGAGAAGGGGGGCAAGTGTCCACCCTTAAATTATGATACAAAAAATATAAAAATATTTTTCTATTAAAGTTCAAATTTTTCCAATTTAATTTTGGGTAGGATATTGTAACAACTAAATAGGGTTACTACTAATATTACTACTTATCAATTTCACCGTTAGATCGATTATGTTGATCCAATGATTATATTTATTTCTATCTTTGTATGGTTATGATTCCCCATATTTAATACTTTGTATGATTATGATTTCCCATAATTAATGATTTTACATTAAATATGGGGATCTTAACCATACAAGATGAAATAAATATAATCGTTGGATCAACATAATCGATCTAACGGTAAAATTGATTGGTAGTAATATATTGGTGGTAACCCTAGTTGATTGTTACGATATCCTACCCCTTTAATTTCCCTCATCCTATCTTATTTTCTAGTGAGTTTTTTTCTTCTCCTCCACCTTCATTATCCAAACTTAACAACATAGAGCCATCATCTCCTTTCAAACCTCAATCTCCGTTATTAGAAGATAGAACATTTGTTTCTTTCTCCATCAGCGGTCAAGTTGAGTCGTAATCTGTCCAAATCTAAATCTAAACCAGACCCAGCCAGCCAGCATCTGTTCGCAAGTCGCATTCTAAATCAGACCCAAATTTATATGTACTTGAACAGTGCCTATCCTTCATTGATTTCCTGGATCCGCCACTGCCGATAGCCATGAAACTAATCCCTTGCCCCGAGTCAGCGCACAAAGCAGTAAAGAGCTGGCCACAGAATGTTTTCCAATCACAAGAGTTGGGGTTCGAACCCCCAACCACTTACTTAGGGGACGAGATGTTGAACGATCACGCTCACCCACATGTTGCATCATAATGTTGACTTTAAGCCGAATTTGTGACTTGGAAATGAAAACACTTATATTTTGTTTTTCATCTTTTTTGTTGCATCATAATGTTGACTTTAAGCTGTTTTACAATCAAGAAGGCTTCAAAACTCTTGTCACTTTCAGCCTTTCAGGTACATAAAACTCTAGTCTCTTTGATAAAAACGAGTTTCGATTTCAAGTTTCTTTGTTCACCGTAAAATGTTTTGATACTCTCTTACACTAGTTTAAATTATTTTGATGATGTTTTTTTAATGTAAATTGTTTAATTGGCATGCACAGTAGAAATAATTACAATCCCCGTTTCTCCCAAAATTCTAAGAATTAGTTGAAAATTCAAATAGATTTTTAATTGTAAATTCGTTTTAAATTTAATTTAGGGTGAATCTATAAAAGAATTTTATACCAACATTCATTTGACGATTTTATTTTTATATTATTAAAAAATATAATAATAAATAATAGTTTATCAAAATATTAATTAATATTGGTGTAAGATTCCCAGTACGGCAGTACTGCATATTAATTAAACACAACTTCAAAATTACATGTTATAACATTAAAGAGCAATCTATATTTATAAATGGGGAGAATTATATTTATGAATTTTTTATTTATAAATTATTCTATGAATTTCCGGGTGTTCACTAGGTTATACTACCTTTTCACGGGAGTACATAGTGTAATTTATAAAAAGAATTCGTAAACTAATTTTTTTTCCTCTATAAATACTCTCATGCGGATAAGTGTTGGGATTGTAAAAGCCATCTCAAACGACCTTTTTTTTAGTATAAATGATGACTAAAAAATGACATAATGATTACATAAATGGTCAAAGTAGACCAATTCAAGTGACTATAGGTTTTTTTTTTTTTAGTACAAGGAATGGCCTATATGTGGCTTTTAAATAAGTAGCTTGTAAACTTGACAAAGTCGTCACCATATTTATAATCATATTTAATAGTTTACAAAGAAAGTAGACGTTTCAACCGGCGAAGCGGTTTTAATATTAACCTATAGTAGCGTGATTTTCTAAGTATTTCTTATGCTTCCCACAGCATGAAGAAAGATTTAATTACCATAAGCAAATTATTAACAAAAACCAATTTCCTAGATGTGACGGTTAAATTATAGTATCCAATGACTTCCTTATGTAAATAAAATCAAGAGAACAAAAGCAACATCACAATAAAGTCAAGAAAAATGACCTTTGCACAAATAAACCTTTCATGATTTTTTTTTTTAAATGGTCCGAATAAATCTACTTTAAAATATGTAAGAATTTTGTAATAGATAAAGTATAGAAATAAATTAATTTATGTTTTCAGTTTTATTGACGTTAACAGACTTCATGTTCCTAATCGAAGTGCATGCTTGTTGCTGCTACCTAGTAATGCCACCTTTCCTTTATAATCAAGTATTATGGCCTGTTCTTTTGGGATGCTACTCCTCTTGACTTGGTCCTCAAGAACCTTTTCAAGCATACTTTCAGCAGGAAAATTAGCATTAGTCACGTACAAGAATCATAGGCCACATGGCATGGTGCATGCAATATGGAATCCATGCCAAATGGCATTGCACAAGCTATAAAATTCTGCATAAATTCATATTCTTTTTTTTTCCTTTTTTTTTAATTTACATGGCATGCAATTTTCTCTTTCATGCACATTAAAAATGGTATGAGTAACCAACATTTCTTCATTTTGTATGTAACCAACACTTCTATACATGCTTGTATTGTATGTATATATCCAGTTTGGATGAAAAATTTGGGCCCTATTGTTAAAAAAAGCTTGGCAATACAAGTCTTTAATAATAATTTAGGTTCTATTGCCCAAACATGTCCACATTGATAAAGGGAATAAAAAAACAAAACTAACTCCCCGTTAAATCAAACTAACGCGTGTGGGGTGGAGGAAATCTTTATACAAAGCCTTATTATTGCATAATTGCAAAGAAACTGTTTTCTGAATTTGAATCCACGACCTTTCAATCATGAAAGAATAGTTTTACCATTGCTCTGATTCGCCTCCTTTTAGATTGATAAAGGGAATACTAAAAGAAAATTAAAAGGGAAAAAAGAGAGAAATTGATCTGTTAATGCTGTTTCAGAATAAAGTACACATTCATTGGTTTGATAGGTAAGAGTTTGATTCATTCATTTATTCACTGCTGAATATGGAGATGACCAGATTACATCCAAAAAAGGAAAAAAAAAATGTTCTAGACTTCAGAATTTGAAAGGGGTTGATGACCATCATCACCAATAAAGATATTATCATAGAGAATGGCAGCAGTTGCTGAACCAATGAATGGGCCAATCCAATAGACCCAGTGATGAGTCCATGATCCACTAACCATAGCAGGGCCAAAGGACACAGCTGGGTTCATTGATGCACCATCAAAAGCACCACCAACCAAAATATTAGCACCCACAACAAAACCAATTGCTATTGGGGCAACAACACCCACATTCCCTCTCTTTGGGTCTATTGCTGTGGCATAAACTGTATATACCAACCCAAAAGTCATCACAATCTCAAAAACTAGTGCATTCCAGACAGACACACCTGAGGATAAAGAAAAAGCTGATGTTTCCTGCACAATGCAAACAAAAACAGATTCAATCATTGGATGAGTGCTGATTAGAGCCGGCAAAATGGCTCGGATCGGCGGGCCAACCCGCCAAACGGGCGGGGTGGACTGAGTTTTTCAACCCATCTTAAAAGCGGGGCGGGGCGGGCTCATTTTTTGACGGGTCGAGGCGGGTCAGTGTAAAATAGGCTCGGGTTGGCGGGCCAATCCGCACAACCCGCCAAACGGGGCGGGGCGGGCTGAGTTTTCCAACCCACTTCCAAAAGTGGAGCGGGCTGGCTCATTTTTTGGCAGGTTGATGGCGGGGTGGGGTGGGGCGGGAGTGCCGCCCAGTTTGCCACCTCTAGTGCTGATCATTATTAAAAGATGAAGAATATTGAATGGTACCATTCCACCAGTGGTGAAATTGAGAAGAACGCAAGCAACAACTGAACCGAGTAACTGTGCAATCCAATACAAAATACTTCTCAACAAGGTTATGTTTCCTCCTAAGAAAGCACCAAATGTGACAGCAGGGTTCACATGGCCACCAGAAATGTTTGCCCCAACAGCCACAGCCACAAAAAGTCCAAATGCATGAGATAATGATGCAACTATGAGACCATCAGGAGTTGCAGGTCCATTCTTTGTAATTTTGCCTGCCACAATAACAAAACAACTAGTCACCACAATAGCATCCTAAAATTCTCACATTGCTGAGCATTAAAAAAATCACTCCCCTTAAATCCGACTAACGAGTGTGGGTGGGAGATCATCTTCTATACATCTGTAGTAGATACATCTGCCATTAATTAAGTGACACTTGGATAAAAAAATATTTTTCTCTCTTTTCTATACAAACATGATAGTCATTCCTCATTTTTTATTGGATAGATGTACTGAGTAAATGGTACAGCAGTAGTACCATAGATATTTCCGTGGGGTGGAGGTAATCCTTATACGCAGCCTTATCCTTACATAATTGCAAAAAGGGTAGAACTCAAAATAGAGGACAAAACTCATATGGCCCTCATTTTGAAAATGGCAACTTTTGTTTTAAATTGTTATAAAAGCAATTTTAACTTACATTAAAAGTTTCAAAAACACATTTTTTTGAATAAAAGGAATGAATCATATAGAGTGTGCTCACTATAAGCCATGCCAGAGCCTTGGCCAGCAAAAACAAAAATGATCATAGAAAAGAACTCTGCAAGTGCTGCTCTAATTGCAGAAGGATGGCTAGCCTCTCCTGGTGTCCCAATTGCAATTCTATACATTGCCATATTAGCTGAGGAATCAGAAACTACAGAAACTGAAGCCTGTGTGCTTCTTAATTTTCTTTTCTTTTCTTTTTTCTTTCTATTTTGGTTAAGAGTGAGCATAAACTGAGACTCTTTAAATAACAAAATTAACGGCTAAGGACACGGTCCAATTGTTTCCCGGTAAGACTGTGTACAATTAGTTTAAGCCTACAAGTACGAGTCCTCATGCTTGGAGTCACTCATTTGCTACCTGATACCTATATTTGGTCCTAGTTTTGCCACATTTTTGGCTGTCATGTTACGTGGTGCACCTACAACTAATTGGTAGATCAAAGGGTTGAAATAGTCACCTAAGTATTTTCATATTATCCTCCAAGGTTTTCATTTGTACAATTCATCCTCATAATCTATGTCCATCTATAATAATTGATCCCCTATGTCATAGTGTCGTCCTAATTGACAATGAAACGAGACAATTAATGGAGATAAATTGCACAAATTAAAAAAGTTAAGAATTTTATTGTTAATTTAGTCACCAATTTAAATGTCTTTAGGACGGAAGTATGGATTTACACGTTTCAGGTCAGCTAATAAGTTATATAAATTGCAAATTGCATTAATCAAAATTTTAGATGACAAGCTACAAATAAATTAATGTTCAATGATGTCTTTTTATGGTCATTTTATTATGGTTTTTCTTCTTGCTTTCGTTTTATTATGGTCATTTTTAATAATAACACTCCAACAAATTCTTTTTTATGACTGGTTTAGTATCGCAAGACCACCTAATAAAAATTAACTAGTGTGCAATTTATTTTACAAATAATTAAAGCCAACTTGATAAAGACATAACTACATATAAATTTAGGAGTTGTAACTTCTCATGTTGCATGAAGAAGTTGAAGCTTTCCTACCGAAAGAGAAATGAGTGGGACCCACCTTGACAAAAAGAATAGAAAATAAAAAAGTAGTTGACAAGAACATCGAAATGAGGGTGGTAGAATAAGAGATTTCTCGTGCAAGAGGAATATTTTTCCCATAAATTTAAGTTTTTAGCTGATATTATTAATATTGGATTTTCTAATATTTTTCTTGAATTTGATGTTTCTAATATTATAAAAGATAAGTTTATGTCCTACACACATGTATATAAAAATATGTGTGGCCTATATTTTCTCTTCTTCTTATATGGTCTCACATGAATCTCCTACAACATAATAAACATTAAATCCATTTTTTTTTAAACAGACCCGGCCCAAATAAAAAAATACAAACAAGAACTAATCTTTGTTAAAAGATATGGGCCAGAAAGCTTTTTTTTTTATTAGGTTGGGCCAGAAAGCTTTTACTAGTAAATATCCTGACTTTTGAACACTACCTTGTTCAGAACCATATAATGTCCTTATACTGGGGCCAGGCCCACTTTATCTCAACTCTCAAACTCGTAACTAGGAAAGGAATAATAAACTGATTATGAATTATTTAAGGGTTTTCTAATTGTATAACGTTATAGAGATTCATTTTGCGTGCCTTAATTTTTTTTTTTTTTAAAAAGTGTGCCCCACAAAATGTTGTGTGTAAGAAACTTTGTTATGTCATGTTAAAGTACAAAACGAAAACCATTATCCAATGACAAATAATAGAAGAAAAGAGAAAGTAATGTTTAACTGTCATATGACCACAAACTCCGAACCACATCTGAAAGCCTGAATTATATTATCCACACACACACCCCATTACAATAGTGAAGCTCTAAACAAGTGTCAAATATGGTAGTTTCTTCGTGCTCTTTGAGCTGGACTTCGCCCTGCTTGTCCCACAAGGTGTGTGTTGATGATTTTTTACATTACATATTCAGACCATTATGTTGTTACTCACGTACTTAATTGTTCACTATTTCAGTTAAACTTGCCACATTCAAATTATTTGCCTCGCAATAATTCAACTTCAACTTCCAACAGTGTCTTTTGTGCAATGGAGACAGTCTCCACAGGAGAATCAGAACACAGTAAGTATCCATCTTCATTAAAGCTTTATCTGAATTTTCACTATAAATTCATTCTGACATGAATATAAGTAGGAGCTATCTCGATACGGGATACGGGATACGACACGACACTCCGACGTGTTAATTCTAAAAAATGTTAAATTTCGACATATTAGGACACGTTTTGATATTATATAATATTTTTAATTTATGTAATGTATATTATATTTAATATTTAATAATTTAACAAAAAAATAAAGCTAAACTTATAATACTCATCAATTTTGCAAAGAAACATAAGATATCTCAAATGTTTATATTAAACTCAATAAAATAGTAATCATAATTCAACGAATCTAATAGTTGGAACTCAAAATGCAGCGCAACGTAATTTTTGAACTTTTTTCGAGTCTTTACAACGAGTATTGAAGTGTCGGAGTGTCGGAAAGTGTCAGACACGACACGTCAGAGATTTTGAAATGTCAGTGCTTCATATAGTAGGAGACCTGAACCACTTTACATTTTAGAAAAAAATGAGAATTTGATGATAAACAAAGTTCTCTTTCGTAGAAGTAGATTTTGAGTAGTTCTTGAAGAATTTTTAAACCTTAGGGGATTCTCTCATCTCCTTCCAAATTTTCAGGCCATTGCCAGAGAAGACCACTATTGTTGGGTTTTGGAGCATTAACAGCAAATTTACAACCAACAAATTTGCTCTTTGCTGAAGGTGAATTTCATGCCTGGTGATCTTTTTTTGGTTATTGAGCTTCTCTAAAAGGTTTTTTATTCATATATATGTGAAACTGAGAGGAATCATAATCTTCTGAAATTTAGTAATTCTACTACTCTTTCTTGTGTAGAAATACCAAAAAAATACCGAGCTTTTGTAGACAATTCAGATGGGTATTCTTACATATATCCCTCAGATTGGAAGGTAAGAAATAAGGATCATATTAATCCCACAGAAATGCTAGTTTCAACCAGATAATTTTCTAGAAGTCTGAATGATCTCCTCCCTAGGAATTTGACTTCAGGGCTCATGATTCTGCATTCAAAGACAGATATCTACAGTTACAAAATGTAAGGGTGAGATTTATACCAACTGAGAAGAAAGACATCCGAGATTTGGGTCCAATGGAAGAGGTGATGATGATGATGAACTTTGTGTCCTAATGTTATAGAGTCTAATTTATACTTAACCAGTTTGTATATTAAGCAGGTTATATCCAATTTGGTGAGACATATATATGCTGCACCAAACCAAAGACCTACAATATATGACATGCAGGAGGTTTCTTCTCATTTTATTTCTTCCGCAGATGAATTCTTTTCATTAAATTTCTTATATCATGATGGCCAATGGCAACTAACAAGCATATCTGATTTCTGAATGCAGCGAACGGTAGATGGAAAACATTACTACACATTTGAATATGTACTTACATCACCAAACTACTCTAGTGCCTCCTTTGCAACAATTGCTATAGGAAATGGTAAGTAACCTACCATCTCAAATCTCAATGTGCTACCCCCATAAATGCTCTCTCAAAGTATTCCTAACTCACTAAACATGTAGCTCAGATAAAAATACATAAAACTGATGGGATTTGCAGTTTCGGGAATGCTTTGAGAAGATTAATTCTTCAAATGAATTCCAATTCCTTCAAAAAATATGTGACTTCTGGGTGTCATGGGAACATCTAGATATAACTGCTAACCTACAAACTTGACTGCACTTGACTTCTTGCATGACTATGAGAAAGCTTACTAAATGGTATACCCTATGCGTTTCAAGTTTTATACACCAAAATCCAACTACACGAGGGAACTAAAATGTTCTCATTTAATCAAAAGCTCAGTATATTCATGCAAGGTTATTAAATAAAAGAATCATAAACAAGTTTATTAATTTCGTTTTGCAATTGGAAATATGTCTAGATAAAAGCATAATTGAAGTTGCTTCTGTATAATGGCATCATGTCATGGTTGTAATGCTAACTAATAACCTGCACTTTGTACAGGAAGGTACTACACATTAATTGTGGGAGCCCTTGAGAGGCGATGGAAAAGAGTACGAGATCAGCTTAAGGTGGTAGCAGACTCCTTTAAGCTCCTTGACATCTGAAATGTTACAGGACAATGCAAGACACTAATTATTTGCCAACAGATCAAGTTTGACATATATATATGGGTTTTATAAGAGTTATATTACAGGAAAAATGATTGTGTTATGTTATAGAGATTCGTTTTGCATGCCGGAGTTTTTTTTTTTTTTTTTGCTGCGAGCCCCATAAAATGTTGTGAGTGTAGGAAAATTTTTGTGGTCATGTTAAATGATAGATGATAAACCCTATATATATATATATGACCACTCACCAAAGAAGCCTAAATATCATCTATTCACAGCATGTGGAAGAGATTAAATTAATGCATTAGTTAGAAGGAAAAGAAAGTATAAACATTTGGGCCACAGTTTTTATAGTATTCCAGATTTCATTTTTTATTGAGATTTCCACTTTTTTCGTAACTTAAATGATAGGGAATCCTTTGAATTGGATGTTCTTTTGAGTCTTTGTTCGTTTGTCCTTCCGTCCATGTAAAAGCATTTGGTCTCTTGATCCTTCTAGTGTGTCTTCACCTTTTATTCTTTTCATCCAGAGCTCCCATCTCTTGATAGGATAATCTAATATAATTCTCTTCACTCGTTTTTGTCTGTTTATATAAGTAGAAAAGTTAAAAACAAAATTGCAAATTAATTAAAAAAACTATCAAGAATCTTGGCAAAATACACGTGGAAATTTGCATCTACTATATAGGAAATACAAAAAACAAAACAAAAACTCGTTAACCCGTGTAATTCAAGCACCAGAAGGAATGCCTTCTAAACTATCGCTATTTATATACAAAGGTTACAACTATTGGACTGTATTTTCTACAATTTTCACAAATGAAAAATAAAAATAAAATTACAGTATTGAATAAGTTCATCATCCACGCTTGAGACAGGGAGAATGAAAAGTCCAATCAAAGAGTCGTAACTCATCTGAATTAGTGTTGATTCCACCTTCCTCCCTTTGAAAAACAAATCAATATACCATGGAGACAACACCGTCAGTCTAAACTGCTTGCCTCCAAAAAGAATATGCATTCACCACAGCTCAAACCTCTTCTATCCCAAACAATGCCGAGTGCTGATCAAGTTTCATATTCCCATTCTTGCAACACGTAAACCTCCACATGACATTGGAAAATTCCATCAGGTGTAGCAATCACCAGTGATTCAACTCAAGCAGAATATGAAACAGTTTTCATGAACCAACATTAGTAGCAATTACTCACATCACATACTCCCATTCTAAATAAGCCGATGCTGACGCAAACCCTTACCAAAATGAGGTTGCATCAATCGGCCATACAAACCATTCTTCGCCACCAATGAATCATGGGTCCCCTCCTCCACTATCCGTCCTCCATTGAGAACTACTATGTTGTCCACATGCCTCATCATCACTGCCCTGTGCGCTATTAGAATAGTGGTCTTGTTTCCCATTATTAGTGTGTCTAGAGCCTCTTGCACCACTCGGCTTGACTCAGATTCAATTGATGAACTAGCCTCATCCAACAACAAGATAGGAGCATTTTTCAACACTACCCTTGCAATTGCAATTCTCTGTTTCTGTCCTGGAGTTAAGTCAACACCTCTCATCCCAACGTGTGTGTCATAACCATGAGGCAAGTTACTAATGAAATGATGAGCATTCGCTATTCTTGCAGCCTCTTTAATTTCAGCTTCACTGGCATTATGCCTGGCATATATGATGTTTTCCCTTATGGTTGTTGAGAAGATAACAGGTTCCTGCTGAACCAGACCAAGGTGGCTTCTTAACCATCTCAAATTATATAGTTTTAAATCCCTCCCATCTAGTAAAACTTGTCCAGCAACTGGATCATAAAATCTCTCGATCAAAGATATTATAGTGCTCTTTCCTGACCCTGATACTCCCACAACAGCAATTGTTTGGCCCCCATTGACTTTGAGGCTAAAATTGCTTAATACCAACAATTCTGGACGGGAAGGATAACAAAAATCAACATTTTTCAACTCAATGCTTCCATATACATTGGGTGGCCTCAAAGCTGAGCTATCATCAGGATCAATTTTAGGCACGCGATCTATAATTTCAAACACTGAAATGAGAGATTTGCGTCGCTTAAGTATGTAAGGAGCCAATCCAAAAGGCTCCACAAGTGCAAATGTAGCGAATGAGAAAACCATGTACTCCTTGAGTGCAGTAGGTGGGTCCACATAACTATTCTTAATACACGTTGCAGTGTACCAAAGTAGAAGAGCATTACAAGCAAAAAGTAGAAACTGTGAAAAGCCGAACGCAAAACCAATGGCAACTCCATGAAGAAAGCTCTGCTTAAATATTTTATTTAACTGCAGCCTGTAAAGTTCCATTACTTTATTACCGGCACAGAATGCAACTACAGTGTAAATATTTCTAACTGCATCTTCAAGAACCAAAGATGCCTTTCTGTGCATTTCCTGTATGCCCCTTGAAAATCCAGCAAGCCACAATTTCTGCAATATTCAAGGAGGCTGCCTTAACACATGCATGATGCAAATGATAAAAGCAAATAAACAATGCTCAGTTATGCGTAGCTAGCATTATTAAGTCATTCACATACTTAGCAGTAAAAAAAGAGGTAAAATAGCATTCAATCAAGATACCCTTGATTCTGCAAGCCAATAAATGCAACAAAATTCTGATTTCTTAACGAGACAAGTAAAATTTGATGAACAATAAAGTTAGCATTAGACACTGCTAAATTACGCTTATTAGTAACTTAAACATGAAAAGATATTTTATGGTTACAGCAATGCAACAGATAATTCCAATATCAAGTTTGTCAAAACAATCACAACAACTGAATGCTGATTCAGTTTTCATCATTCAGGATGCATCTTTGCCTTTAATTTCACAGTGAAAGAGCCAAATGTATTCTTATTTCTAAGATAGAGAGAAAGAGAGATGCACAAAACACGCACATTCTAAGATAGAGAGAAAGAGAGATGACACACCACGGCAAGCAAGCTTACACAAACATGCACATATGAAAATTATCATATTTTCCTTTCTCAACTTTTACTTTTTAAACATTAGCAAGTCTTTGTGTTTGATGCATATTCAGCGACAGTACAAACACAATAGTACAGCACAAGTGCTTGAGTCACAGAACAATTTTTTATGCTGTTAGCTGTTTGATGACCAATGCAGAACTAAATTTTATGATATCTATGAATAGAATAACAAAATTTATTATAATATCCTTTGTGTTGGGCATTGTTTTGCACATATTAAAAATGGATAATAAAGGGGTAATTGATCTTTTCCTCTTTCTGTGTTGTAGACAAGATTTTGTAACCCGGTTTATTGGGTAACAATAATTTAGAGATTTTTGTTGTCTCTTGAGTTGCTTTTTTGGGGTAATTATACTCTTTAAACAATCAAAGAAAGTAATTTCTTTTGTGCTGTGCTATCCCTTATTTTTTAGCAAATCAAACACACCCATAGTCCCAGACATCTCAAGGTTTTAAAAGGATTTGTTATTCTCTTCAACATCATTCTTGAGGCAGCAAAGGAGACACCAACTATACTCATTGTTCACTAATTAGTGGCATATTATCCAGCTAACTTGACTTCTAATGAATGAAATATATGAAAAAAAGAAGAAGATAAAAGGCCATCAACATGATATAAAAAACACACAATTTAGGATCAGCATCCTCAACCCATTTTCACTTTAAGATAGGAAAAGATCAAGAAATTATGACTTTCAAAATCACTGAACTTTGCAAGAGGCATAAATTTTCACAAACTGTGTTGACATGCAAAAGAAATAAAAGCTCAACCCAAACCACCAGAGAAAATTACATTGCAAGACCAGAAGAGCAGTTGCAAACCTGAGCAATGGCAGAAACACAGAGAACTGGAAGTGTTGCTAAAGCCACAAGTGCTAATCGCCAGTGCAGCAAAACACCAATGAGAAAAGCAACACTAACTGCAGCACTGTCCTGTATGAATATGGAAAGTCGGTTACTAAAAGCCGCTCTCACAAATGTAGCATCATTGGCCAAGCGCATGGATAAATTGTCAGCACTGTTGTCCTCTTCATCAAACCATCCAGCTTCATTGCGTAGCATGGCTGCCATGTTATGAAAACAGGTTTAAGTTCAGCTCAGAAGTCCAAATTGAAATTGTTTTAAAGAAAATTACTGCAAAAGGATGTACACACCTGAGAACATCATTCTCCTAACTCTTTCTGTCATTTTCTCCCCCATAATACCAAAGTAGAAATGCTGTAAAAAGTTGGCAAAAACTGTCACGATACCCATGCAGGCAATGATCAAGCACCACTTGTCTACCTCTCCTCGTAAGTGATGAGCTTCATCAATTCTATGATAAGCTGTCACCACCAGGCCAATAATATAAGCAAGAAGGGGATTGAAAGAACCAAAGATAGCAGCACCTATGCTTCCTAACACAGCATAAAGCCACTCTGCAAAACTAAGCTCTGCCAGCCTCCAAAGTGAGGGTTGTTCTTGATAACGTGCATCCTTTGTTTCATCCATTTTCACTGAAAAATCATCGGAATGACTATCCGGTCTACTAAAAGTTTGTGAATGGGAGCGTTCATTTTGAGGATCAGATGTTAAAAGAGGTGAAATAGGGGATTCTGGGTCAGAACCATTTGATGTTTGTCGATGGACAGACTGAACATCAATCTTGGGTAACTCTGGTAGTCTCATTTCAAAACTATCCTGCCTTCTTATTGATGGCTCCTTATCTGGTGAATTCAAAGACTGACCATTTTCCATCATCTTCTCAGGTGGTGGGCTCAAAACTTTTGGTGATTCTTGTGAGTTAAAGAAACCATCTGAAGGCCGAAATACAGCAGAAACTCTTTGAAGAGAGGGTGATTTTATCATTCTAGGGGATGATGGTTCTTTGAAACCATGATTTTCTGAAGAATCTTTCTCAATTTGGAAAGCTGCAGTCTGCTTGTAGTTTCGAACAGGCATCCTGGATGTTGATAAACACAACAATAAATGACTTTCTACATACCAATGGTGAAATCTTACAATTTATTAAAAAATGCACTAAATATTACATACTTTAGTTCAATGGTATTTAGATTTACTAAAAAAGAAAGCATAATGATTATTAGTTATTATTATAATAAATCATTTTCTTAACAGACTCTAGCCACTTTCACCATCACAATATCTGTTTTCAAAGAGTCGTTTTATATTCTCCATAAACACAAACAACAGTATGGAAAAGGAAGAAGCATTATTTGATCCAGTATTAGACCTCTTGGGAAGTTTTGTGGCCTCTTCATGTCGAATGAGCTCTGCATATAAGCCATCCAGGGTCAATAATTCATCATGAGTACCCATTTCAACAAGTTGACCTTCCTCCATAACAGCTATATAATCAGCATTCCTTATAAGACTAAGCCTTCGAGCAATTATTATGGTTGAACGTCCCAACATAAGAAGATCCAGAGCCTCCTGAACGGACCTCTCGGCCTCAAAATCAAGTCCACCAGTAACCTCATCAAGCAGAAGAATTGATGGATTTAAAAGTACAGCTCTCGCAATAGAGAGTTTTATTTTCTGCTCTTCTGTCAAAGCAAGACCAGCCCTGCCAACCTGAAAGACAGAAGCTCCAGTGTTGGAAGTGCAATAAGATTCCCATTGGAAAGGAAATAAATGAAATTGAAAATATAAACCAAGGAAAAAGAACAATAGGCTTCATATGACCATGTCAATCAAGCTTCACCTGTGTGTCATAACCTTTATCTAACGAGCTGATAAAGGTATGCGCATGAGCTATTTTAGCAGCCTCTTCAATTTGATCCATGGTGGTATCCCTCCCATAAGCAATGTTGTCTTTTATACTCAAACTGAGCAAAGCAGGTTCCTGGGTGACAAGTCCTATTTGACTCCTCAGCCATTCAAGTTTCAAATTCTTGATGTTTTCACCATCTAAAAGAACTTCTCCTGAATCACAGATTGGTAAATCAATTTAAATCTGAAATGAACCATAGATTGCTATGAATGAAATAGCATAAATATGCACTATCAAGGGGAAAACAATTACCTAATGTTGGATCATAGAACCGCTCCATGAGTGGAATAATGCTACTTTTTCCAGAGCCATTTCTGCCAACAAGTGCCACAGCTTTCTTGGCAGGAACAGTGAGATAAAACCCACTCAAGATAGGGATTTCAGGGCGAGAAAGATAGCTGAAATAAACATTCCGAAACTCTATATTTCCTTGCACAGAAGCAAGAGCACTGCCATCGTGATTAAAAGATGAGGATGACCGGCTTATCATCTCAAAAAGTCTATAAGCAGCTATTCTCCCTTGATCAAATGAGTAGAAATTTGTCGCTGCTTGATTCAGTCCCCTTAATCAAATTAACAAAAATGGTAAGCAAAATGTGAAACAAAACAAAGAAAATATGGAAGTTGGGAATGATGCTCACAAGCCACTTAGAATCACAGCAAACAAAGCTGTTACAATTTCACCACCATGAGCTTTCCCATGAATAACCAAGAACCTTCCAACCCAGAGCTGCAATGCACAAGAACATATTGCAAGCCCATATGTAAATCCAAGGCCAAGCCCTTGAACAAGACTTATTAATATACCATATCTAAGAGTAGCTTGCAGTGATGTTGCATATGAATATTTAGCCAATGTTTCATTTGTAAATGCATACAAGGTCCTTATATAGGAAACTGCCTGCATCACAAGAAATTATACACACTCAGAACAAACAGCACTAAAATGATTCATCAAATAATGAGAACTTCAACATTCTTTCCACTTCACAAAATTCAAAACATCAACATCACATTTATACCAAATTAGTTGGAGGCGGTACAACAAATTCAAAACATTAAAGGAAAAAAAAAGTACAGCATCACCAATCTTAAGAGATAATTAAAGCAATCAAGGCAATCATATTCATTTCCATCCAACCACAAAGTAAGCCTCAAAACTATTCCATATATAATCAACTAAATATAGATCCAATGAAGCAGGTAGAAAGTACTAGAAACAGAAGCATGGACCAGAGATATAAATAACTTATAGTGGCTATAATCTGTGACTCATTTCATGAATTCTGACATAGTTTTCTCTTCCCATTTGAAGGGACTAAAGATGGTGATCTACTCTCAACTGCAGTCAGAAAAATATAGCACGCACTTTTTAGTTGGAGCAGAATGCTGGCATATTCAAGAGTGTTTATGTGCCTTTAAACATGTTATGGAATAGAATTATGTATGATGTTCATGGCTGCTCTTTGGTGTTTTATTCATGTCTGCTTGTAGGAAGTTGCTGTCTCTGATATGCAAAGGTTGGGGGGTTCCTTGCTGCATAGAATTTTCTGTTTTGAAGAATATCTTATCCTCCCCCTAGTTATATTTTCACTCTAATAAAATTCCCTTTCTATCAAAAAATAGATATGGTCTAAGTAACAGCTATCTCAAGCAAGTCTTATTTCCTTAACATGGTAAAGAAAAAAAAGAAAAAAATTGATTCTATCAAAGACATTTTGCAGAAACCCCCGCTATATGCCCAGTCATAAATTGTTCTACGCTTACAGTATGAATAATATTATAGTGTAAAATACAGAACCACATGAAAGACTTTGAGACAGATTTAAATCCTTCTTTCTTTCCATATATAGTAAAATCAAAAGCCAACCAAAATCCACCATTGGATTGAATGTATGTATAAAGCATATTATAGGTTCAATGTAAGAATGAATTAAAAGTTAAAACAACAAATAACCTGTTCAGCAATACTGGCTGCTTCAGCATATGCATCTTGAATATTCTCTGCAAGCCTATGGAGAAATATATTTGATATTCCTCCTGCAGCAACAATAAATGGACCTGTGGCTAATGTTATTAATGCAATCTGCCAACAATTGATAAAAGCAATAACAAGACCACTGAAGAATGTAGCCATATTATGAATATAATTCCCAACCTGTGTCATCAAAAGTCAATAGACATATTGTATGAGATATATGTGTTGAGATATTATCTGCAAAGAATAACAAATTTGCACAGGCACACATGAATATATACACACAAGAGCACGACATACTTTTTCACTAAGAGCAGACTGAATGAGCAGCACATCACTCAATACTTGACTCACAATGTCTCCATTATTCCCGTAAGTATCAAAAAAACTCATCTCTTGATTAAGTAATACTTGAACATATTTTGACCTGATGACAGCGGTCTGCCGTTCTCCAGTAAGAATCCAACATGAGACCTCTATTAAACAAGAAAGAAAAATTAGTATTTCAGAAAACTTCAATTCAATATCAAATAAGACACATTCCTCGTGATTAATTTACCAATCCAGCCAGCAGCAAAAACTCCCCCAGCAATATAAACAATGGTTAAAGCAAGCTGCAGAAGAAACAACAAGGGTAATTAAGCATAAGTCCATTATTAACATATGGATCACAAATTATGTTCCTTGCAGAAAAATTAAATGTGTAGTTACGATGTCATCTTGTTCAAACCAAAAATTAACCGGTTGAACCAAGAACAGCCATACTCTTAGTTTTCTGAGTTCAATGTATTTGTAACAAGTTCAGTGCTAGTGTGAGGAAAGATACACTAGCATCAAGAAAGCCTAATTTTTAAATATCAGATATCCCCAGTTCAATATTAAGGTTTCCTTATGATTACAGGCAAAATTGTAATATTCCAAAGATCATACTTGGTCATTATAATATTTTTTTAACTTCTCCAGTCCAAGGTCTATTTTAGTAGTTTTTGTTTCTGGTCTTGGGTTGAATTCAAGCTTGGCTTGTTATTTAGCTGATATTGGGCCTTAAATTGATACTTTTCCAGGTGATAGCAGGAAATCTAAATATTTAGAGCATGAGGACTTGGAAGATAAGTTAGTGGAGTCCTATTGAAAAAGTGTTAATGTTTTTCTCCTTATTACAATTATTATCTTTATAGCACCCAAAAAAGAAATGAATAATCATTTTTATGAATAAAGGCAGTAAATCGATATCTTCCAAGTTATGTACTTGTGTGATGCAATCAAACTCAAGGTGTGATGTGTAGGTTTCTTTCTCTTCTGCTTCTCCACTATTGTTCAGCTTTCTCAAGTTTTCGACTCTACCAAGACTTAATTTTCTTGGCAGACAGTAATAAAAATCTATCCCATTATCACCCTAATTAATCCTTGCTTGAATTTGCTGCTCTAAAACCCTCCAAACCCAAGTCTGTATCCCCACAGCTCCAGTTCACAGCACACAAATGGCTGCTGAACTGAACCTAAAATCCCTTTGTTTAACATAACCCCAATGAAACTTTAATCAACAATTTTTCTACCCTTGATCACTCCAGCTAACCCTAAACCTAACTCTTCTGTTGTCCTGCATCCTACTGTAAGCTCTGGTTTAAGGGAGGCTACAGAGAAATTTATACTTGCTCCTGCATCAAGCTCATCAGTCCTCAGGTGGACAAACCAGGCTCTTATGGCCCCATTCATAAAAACCAGGCCAGCTAAGAGGACTAAATTCTTCTTTAAATGGGACTTAGGGACTTACTTGCCACACCCTCGCCCCTAATCCTTCTCTCTCTCTCTCTCTGGATTCTCACTCTCCCCATCTTCTGAACACTTAACCCGTGCTAGGAGAAAAAAAAAATTTATTTGCTCAATTACCTCAAGCTACACTGCAACCAAGGCCACAAAAAACTACAAAACTAATAAAACAGTGCAGAACACACATTTCCACTACTTAAAAGGCAAGCCAAATCAAATTACCAGGAATCAATTAAAATATAGATGATATGTATTACAAAAACTAGGGTTTTGATAGAAAATGGAATGAAATATAACCTCCTTGAACCTGTGAAACTGCTCCTCCGGCGATCCTTGCTGAGGAACCTGAATAACTTTGGCAAAGTAATGCAAGTAAACGACGAGAGCGGTGCCGTGAGCGGCAGCGGCGACGGAGCCGATGACCATGAGAAACCAATCGAGGCGGTCAGCGCAGGCGAAGAGGCGGGAGAAAGGTACGGCGGCGGGCGGCGGCTCAATCTCCTCGGGCTCCTCAATCTCCTCCTCGACCTCAACCTGCTGCGACGCGGAGGTCTCGGCGCCAAAGTCCAGGTACGGCGACGGCGACTCAGGCGGCTCCGACACCTCGGAAACCGGCGTGAGAGGTTGTATGTGAGGTGGGGACCACCCGAACAGTCCCCTCGACATCATCTCCGATCCCAATCTCCTTCCTTCTCTCAACAGATCCCACACAAATTCTGAAATTCACAGCGCAAACTCCTTTTTTTCTCTCTTGAGAAAACGAACGTCGTATTTAACGCCGCCGCGGTGGTTGGGAGGTGGCGGCGCGTAGGTTGACTCGGTCAACAAAGGTGTACGGTAGCTGAATATCTTTTTTAAGTTCTGAAACCTTCTTCTTATGTTCTTCTTCAGCTTACGTTTTCGAATTTTGATTTTTATTTATTTTTTTATTATTATTGTGTTTTGATGATTGGTGTTTTTGTTTCGAAGGGAATAACACGATACAGTGAGTGTGTGCTGTGAAATTGTGATGGCATGCATGCAGCGCTGGAAAAAATGGAGGAGGGGCTTTTTCGTAAATTCCGACGCAATGATGGTGTTGTTAAATGTGTGAACAGCTGGATGATGTGCTTGAAATTACGTTCAGGCCCTTGCTTAGAGTCGTTGGAGTGACACGTATTAATTATTGTTAGGACAATGCTTTTCTTGTGCTATTGGAAAGGTAGGAACTCTCCTACACACTCAAATTCATGGTGGGACTCATACATAAAAAATAAAAAAATTATTGCACGCAAAACGGACTCTAGCTGACCTGAGAATAGAGTCTCCTACAACATAAGAATCCTTTTTCCTCATTGTTATGCTGTTTTTTAATATTTATTTATGATAATAATATAATGAATTTAAAAATGGAGCACTCTTGTTTTGGGCAAGTGAGTTCATGATTGACTAGGAGAGGCTGTTTTGTCGTGCCAGTGCATTTTATCTGTTACCTCCCTCTTTTCCCATCTGTGACTTTCTGAAAGTGCTTCTCTTTTTGGATTTTATTATTGTTTACTCTAAATTCACTTTGTTATTAAGGGTGTGTATAATAATCGTTCCTTTTTTCTATTTCTAAAAAGATATATTTTTTATTTCTGTGTTTAAGAAGAATTTTAAAACAAAATTGTTGTCAGAAAAAAATTAAAATTAAAAATTATTTCTTATTTTTCTTCTTAGGCTACCCATTCATTTTAACAAAATCTGTTTTCAAAATAAAAAATATATATATACATTATTAGCAACGTCTCATTTGGATCCTAAGTTAGCAATCTTTAACTCCAAAATCTGGTCTGGATTTTGCGTTTCAACTTTCAACTGTAAATTCAGGTTCCAGGGTTAACAGCCCTTTATGTTATTTTGTTTTCTTTTGTTCGCTTGTGTATTCTATGGCAATACCTTTTGGTATATCTCAAAGAAGGAAGATGAATTTTAGTATTAGCATCATAAACGACTTTTTAATGGTAGTTTGAGTAAGTTCATTTGTTTTTTAACACCAAAAATTTATTGAATCATATAAAGTATATCAAAATTAGATTATATGCAATTCGATCAAACACCACATTTCTAATACTATAAAATTTATTAGAAGATTTTAGTTTAATTTAATTATAATACTATTTAATTATGTTTCATCATATCATTAAAAAAATAATTTAGACAATAATTAATAAAGAAATTAAAATTTTCTAATTATGTAACAATACATAATTGAATAATATAAAAATCAAATTTAAACTAATACAAATTTCAATTTATTTTATACTAGAAATCTCTTTGCACCTTCATAACTAACAACATAATAACTAATAATATATGAGAAACCAACAAAAAATATTCATATATGAGAAGGAGTAAATGCCTTTTGGAATCTATGATCAAGCCAAATACCTGTACCCATCATAATTTGATCAACAACTGAGTGTTTTATGTAGACACTTTCATCTTTACCATGATTATTTTTCTTTTTTTTTGTGGGGCCGGAAAATATTTTCAATGTTCTCATATTGAAGTTTTGGTATATCTTTTACTAAATTTAGAAAAAAAGTCAAATAACTATTATTACCCATTTTATCCATTCTTTTGTAATTATTGACATTTAAATTATTTTATTTTTTTAAGTAAAGGAATACCTCCTCACAGAAAATAAGGAATTAACTTCCAAAATGTTAACTTTATGAGCCGAGGGTGTACTTATTAATGTATGGGGGGTAGGGATAGTTAAGACAGAGGGAATAAGTAGTTAGCTTTATAAACAAAATGTTGACTTTAAAAACCACGGGTGTTATCATTAGGGGGTTTATTTTTCTTATGATGTTACATGGGTGTTTTTTGTTTTTTTTAAATAGGCGACCATTACAGATCATTAGCATAGGTAATGCTGGTTTCAACTGATAACCTACAGGGTTGTGAATTTTTTATTACGTGCACGTGTGTCTCATAAATGCTTTTATTACACGTGTCTCAAAAAATTTTCTTTTCAGTAAAAGGGTGTATTGAAAATTTTCTCGTCTCAAAGATGCATTTGCTGAAGCATTGAACAAGGGAAAGCAGAAGATAATCTAGGTTGAAGGGTACGTATGCTCTCCTATAATCATGGTAGTCACTATGCAAACGTTAGAAGGAGGCTGTCTAATGTCTTCAATTCTTCATTGCAGGATCGGTAGATGGAGGAAATTTAAGAATGTGATAATGGTCCAACTTGTTAATTTCTTGGTGGTGCACTAATATGAGAATGTAATTTGATTTTCTCATGTTGCATGAGAATTGAATTCTCATGTTGTGACTCAACTAATGGTGAGCTCCACATTTATTAAAAAATTTGCATGCAAATTGAAGAGTCACAACATAATAATTGTTTTCTTAAGGTGAAATCTGACTGAACTAATAATGGTCTTCTTAGCTTTCTTCTAACACTGCTGTCCAGTACAAAAGAAGAAGAGTTATTAGATCATCAACACGAATCTGTTCCTGCGACCTAAGCTGCTACTTGGTGTCTGCCAAACGATGCATTAAATTGTCACACAATTAAGTAAAGACCAGACACCCAAACTAGTACAAAATGGTCATAAATTAAACATATTACATCTTAAGGTTTATATAAATAACAATTAAATTTTAAATTTGGTCATAAATTACATCTCACTCCATTTTTTTGTCTTTGACTAATTATAAACTTAACAACGTTAAGTAGTCAAAAATAATAATATTTTAAATAGAACTTTTAATATTTATATTTTTGATAAATAATCTTATTTATAAATTTTATTTTTTATGCAAAACTTAAAGTATTTTAAGTTCATATTATTTCAACATATATTTCAAAATTAATAATAACAGTTTATAAATTTAATACATACTTATTCATAATTTTTTTAATTGATAAGGTTAATTGCAGTAATAAAAATCTCATAGCTATTAGTTTTCTTATTCTTCTTTTTAACCTAGAGATAAAATGAGAATTACATTACCTTTTTATGATTACTAATTTTTAAATTTTTATTAGTATTATTTATTTTAACTTTACATTAATTTTTAATCGAAAAAGTAATTAAACATTTAAAATTTAAATATGTAAACAGACATGGGTATTGTTTAATTAAAGGATTAAGCAAGCGCCGAATTGTGGGGGATACAGGGTATCCAAATGGCTTAGAAGGGAGGTTGGAGAAGGGTGATCATTGAAAGTGGTTCTGTAATGACTGTCACATGGCTTACTGCTAGGGGTAAGAAAGACTACAAGTCTCACCTTGTTACTTGCATTCGGGCATTGATGGGAGGATTGGGAAGTGAATATTAATCACAGGTATAGATAAAGGAATTCATGTGCAAATTGGCTGTCTAGTCTCCCGCTAGAGGACCAGACTTAGGAAGACCTCTGTTATTTCTTGAACCCCGGATAGAGTTCTTTATATTGTTTCCTCTTAGCTTGTTGGGGGTTCCTCTGCCTATGGGATACCAAAAAAAAAAAAGAATAAGCAAGCAAAGAATTATACCGAATCAATTCAATCCAAAAACTTAACATCTTTGGCCTCTTTAATTGTTTAAATTTTACTCTAACACCCCCTCACAAAAAAAAACCCCATTTGACTTAAAAGTGAATGATACATCAGCCCAGCCTACCCCTGCTAAGAAATCTCACATAAAAAATAGGGATGACGAGGATTGAGCCCGGACACCAAGTCTCTGATACCATATAAAGAATTAATTCAACCCAAAAACTTAAATTGTTAAGTGAGAGCTCTTTCTTTAATTCTTTATGATTTTTTCGTAGAGGAGAAATTTTTTTTTGTCCGGGAATCTCGATTTTCAAAAATATAATTTTTTACATTCAGTTTATGATAATATCCGGAAATTTAAAATTTAGAAAAATTTAGTTTCCTGAGAATCTTGAAGAAAACCGCGTACCAAACGGCCGCTAATGGTTTTATATTTTACTCTAAAAAGAAGAATTTAGATGATCACGATAACAAATAATTGTATTAAGGGAAAATATACTCTTATGTTCTAGGAGAGTATTTTTTTCTCCTATACATACATCGATTTCCGTATTATTTTTTCTTCGTTTTTTCTTTTTTTTAAGGAGATGGGTCCCACATATAATTGTCTCTACAGCACGAGAGAACTCTTATTATATGAGATTAATAAAGCCCTTTGTATTAATTGTATCGAGAGAACATCCTCGTCATAGTTTTGCCGCAAGTGTCTTATCATTTGACAAGCCTTAAGGGGGTGTTTGGTTGGAGGATTCTAAGAAGATGCATAGGCATTTGAGAGCTGGAATTAGTGAGTGCCCATGTTTAGTTAAGTTTTTTGAAGAAATGTCCACCTAAATCATTACCTCATCTTAACAATTTGCATATGTATCTGATCCAAATACCAAGCAAAATTTTCCCATTTGCAATTTGGTATTGCATGTTATCTATGTAAATCATTAGAATGGACAAGATGCAGATGACCAACATACCCTCCTCTTACCAGCGTACCTTCATAGTCAGTGATGTGAGTTGAAGGCTCATGCATAGATGAAGCAGAGAAGCTTTTCATAATAGTAGAAGGCTCTGTGAAGAAAGCATGCTCGTCCATTACATGTTTGTGTGTTTGTTGCTATTGTTGTTGGTTTCAAAACTTCCACAGGCCTTCTTGAACGGTTTTTTCCTCTATTGTTGAACGATTTTTTCCTCTACAAAGTCAGGGTTATTTTTGGGCATGAATGATAGCCTGCGAGTCTCACCTTGTTACTCGTATTTGGGCATGAATGAAGAGGGATTGAGTTGTGAAGATTAATCACACATACATATAAAGAAGGGAATTGTGCAGATTGACTGTCTAATATCCCGCTAGAGGACCAGACTCAAGAGCCCCTGATATTTAATTATTTTTTGTAGGTAGACCTCGTTGTATTGTTTCCTCTTACCCATGTTGGGGTTCCTCAGCTTATAAAGAACCAAATCAGCCAAAAGCTTAAATTATTAAGTAAGGGCCTCTTTAATGGTTTTATATTTTACTGTAACACATCCTCTGCCGATGATAATTCCATTGGCTCCGAAAGATAGATAATACATCAGATCCAGCCTACCTGTGCTAAGAAATGCTACACAAAAAATTGGGGCGGCAAGGATCGAACATGGGATGCCAAGACTCTAATACCATGTAAAGAATTAATTTAACCAAAAATTTAAAGTGTAAAGTGAGGGTTCTTTCTTTAATTCTTTAATGATTTTATATTTTACTCTAACAAGAAATTGATCACGATTACAAATTATTGTATTAATTGTATCAAGAGAACATCCTCGTCAGTTTTGCCGCAAGTGTCGTATCATTTGACAAGCCTTAAGACTTTGGTAGATGCAAAACCAAAATATAACTTGAATTATTCTTTGCCACTGAAATCAGCATACGAGGCCCCTATGTATTTATAGCCTATAGGGATTTTATTTATAAGGGTTGGAATTTAATAGAAAAGATATATCGATCAGAAGGCCCATTCAGTTAATATACGCTACATGAGGGACAGATTCTCCTATGCGAGTGGTAATTACAACTTCGCATTGTCATCAACTTATAAAAAAGAGCGTAAATACTCTCTTTGGTCTTTAACAAATTTCACATGCTTATTTTAGTCCCCAGCAAATAAAAAGGTCCATCATGGTTCTAAGAAATTCGAAATGAAACTATTTTAGTCATTTTGAGAAACTATATGCTACAGTCTTTTTTGAATTTGTGAGGGTCACAATTTACACTAAATGGTGTCCATTTTGAATTTCTTAGGAATTGGTTTGCTATTTAATAGGGACTAGATGGATATCGTGAAATTTGTTGAACACAAAAAGGTATTTACCGTAAAAAGAAGATGCAAAAATACTTATAAATACACGACTTTGATGGATACTTAATAATTATCATAGCTTTCTAAGAAATTTTAATACTTTAAAAAAAAAACCTGAAACTCTAGATGTTATAACTCGATGGTAATTGCAAGTAACGTGATAACTTCAAGATTGTTTAAAAACCGCAATAGAACAACTACAATACAACCAGGGAGTCTATTGAAAATATTCATTCGATAAAAAGCAGAAAGCAACACAAATAAAGATGTAACATTTCAAAACCAAAATGCCTTACATTCTTAACACTTTAAAGCTCGGGAAAGGTTTATTTGAGTCCTTGTGCTCCCTTATTCTTCTTGAGAAAAACGCTTGTCAAAACAGACTCGGATTGCAGAGAAGCCTTCAGCAGATTGATTCCCTGTTAAGAAAAGACAAAAAGGCATTATCAATAAAAACAATTGTTACTAGGTACAGTATCTGTAAATGGCACAAAAAGATTCACACATATGACATGCTCTTATATGTTAAAAAAAAATATCCCTTTATTAATTTTTTTTTATAAATTTTTACAAATTACAGTATATATTTCCCGGGAAAACATAGTGTAACCTAATATTTTTTCTGAAAGTACATAAAATAGTTTGTAAATAAAAAAAAATTCTAAATATAACCCTCTCCTTAGAAAAATACAAATAAGATTTAAAATATATTTAATTTTAGCTAGGTAATTAAGAACTATGATCCTTTTACATTAATAACCATGACATACCTCAGTCATCCCCAACTCAACCACCCTTTCCTTCAAAACACCAACCTCTTTGATATTGAACTTGTTGAGTAATGTAACACTTGATATGGTTGACATGGGCTGAACAACCAAATCATCCATCACCATGTAAGTCACCACCTCTTTAACAAACCCATTTAGTGGAAGAGGAAGCCTTGTTACCATATATTATTGAGTATTGTTATCCTGCACTGGGAGAGGCTATTAACACATTTTTTTTATATAGGGCACATGTAAGAGGTTGCAGTTGGATAATTAAATGCCTCATTTGAAAGATGTATGCAAAATTTCACAAGAGAACTTTGGTTTATTGAAAGCTTGCAATTTCCAGGTTTCATGTATGTCTGGGACAAGCTTTTGAGCACTCTTCTAGGTTATTAATAATACTTTGGCCAATCTTGTTTAGGAGCCTTACTACAGCTCCAACAGTGAAAGCAAAGCAAGTTGAAGAGAAAACAGCAGTTTCGTTTCAGCGAGAATTTCTCACGCTTTGTGTCAATGAGTAGTTTCAGGCTCAATTTAGTGGAAGAGGAAGCCATGTTACAATATATTTTATACGAATTGTTATGAATGGGAGAGGCTATTTTTTTCATTTATATAGGCAGATTCAAGAGGTTGCAGTTGGATAATTAAATGCGAAAGATGTATGCAAAGATTCCACAACAAACTTCAAATTTATTGAAAGCTTGCAATTTCCAGGGTTTCAGTCATACTGGGACAAGCTTTTGAGCTCTTCTAGGTTATTAATAATACTTTGGCCAATCACTTCGGACATCTAGCAAGTGAAAGACAAGCAAGACAAAAAGTTTTTGAAAAAAGAAAAAATGGTAGTGATACCTACAACTACAAGGCTACGAAAAGCTTTATCTCCAAAAAAAAAAAACAAAAACAAAAACAAAAATGTTGTTCTCAAACAATTACACTTCGAGAATGGTAACTGTACATCAAATTTTACATATATCTTTCATACCATTTAAATAAGTGACGAACAGCATATAATATGTTAAACGAAAATATTAATCGATTATTAAAGTAGAGTGCAAATTTTGATATATAAAAACGCGGAACCACGATTCTATTGTTATTTAACATGATAAATGATAAGATGATCAGACAATCTTAATTATTTATGGTTAAATTAAAGTTATCTCTTTATCACTCCTTATTTTTTTTGTTTTTCCTTTTCGTCTCTCATCATTAGTAATTAAGTGCTTATTTGGATATTTTTTTAAGCTATAAGCTACTTATAAGTATAAGATATGTCAAACAGATTTTGAAAAAAGCTCTTATGATGAAAAACTTTTTTTTATATAATAAAGAAAAAAGCTGAAAGTTAAAAGCTCAGATTTTTACGAAACTCTTATCTATTTTTTGGATTTTTTTAAATGAAGAGTTATAAAGATATAGAGAGATAATTTTCTTGAAATATGTGCTTTTAAGCTAAATTTTTTATTTAATTATCAAATAGCTTTTAGTTTTTTGTAGCGTTAGCTCATGTAGCTTCTAGTTTAAAAAATAGAGGATCCAAACAAGCTCTAAGATTGTTTCACAAGATCTAATTATATTAAATAATACCTAATAGGATTAATTTTAAAAACCATATATTATTAATTTATTACTAAATTTGTGTGAAAATTAACCCATTTTATTTTGATGCCGAAGTCATTGAACGGGTAGCATGGACAATGAATCTGAAAAAGTACCTAAAAATATAAATTTAATAATAGAACTATTTTTTTAAAAAAAGAATGCCGGTTTATATCCCTTCTTTTCTTTTCTTTTCCTAATTGCGTAGATTTCAGGCTAACTATTTTGCATTTTTCTTTTGTACTTATTCTTCACAATGAAAAAATTAGGAAAAAATTTACCTTTTTCAATTTTTCTTGTCTCCTTATTGGAGAATGTAAGCACTGCTTTTCAGGGGTAACTGTGTTGGTTAACGTGTATTCCTGTAGGAGTTACAAGATTAATTTAATTTTCAGGAGAAGGAAAGTGCATGCTTATATTATACCGTGCCTAGCTCTAAGGAACGCGCTATTTCCCAACACTATTCACCTGACAGCTTCATTTCTTTTTCGTTTCTTGGGTTTACAGGTAACGTATCTCATGCCCGAAAGTCCGTAACTAACAACTTCAAATAATGCTTGCAATCCAAATGTTTATTTTTTTAATTTTTTTAAAAGTTTTTATTTTTAAATACCATTTTGGTCAGGCACTCAGGCAACAAATTATGTCCAAATAATGCTTGCAATCCAAATAAGTATTTATATGACTTTGATTACTTTAATAACTTACAATAAAAATAAATTAAGCGAAGAGGAAATGAGAAAATGTTTTGCTTTTTTTTTTTTACTTAGTGCTAATATTTTTATTAGTATTATGCATTTTAAATTTATACTTAAAACATTTTTACAAAATAATGAAAATAAGTTGTACATCCTTTTTTTTACAGAATTATTAAAATGAATTATTTTCCACCGGATATGATTCCGTCAAAAATTGATAACAGTTTAGACAAAATTCAATGGTTAGTTTCGTCAAAAATATTGACTGTTTTTACGACGGAATTTCACTGTCATTTGTAAAAATAATTGATATATAAAAACATTTATTAGCTAGAACAATTCTTCAACAAAATATACCTCACTTTTTAGGGAATATTTTCTGTTACAGTTTTCCACAAAAACAAATTGGACATCAAAAATACATTTCCAATAATATGCAAGTGCGACAATTGAGATTAGTGGAAAATTCCAGCAAAAAGTATATTATCACCAAAAACTTATTAACTTTTGACAAAAAATTGTCCATCGATAATAATAACTTTTCTAGCGATTTTAAAATCATAATTAATTGATCTGGAGTTTGCATACTCAACATTCTGATTATCCTGTATTACTCAACCGGATTAGTTGATTTATCAATTAAATAGTGGAGAACTAAAACTAAAACAAAAAAAAAAACTGCAACTGGTCGAGCATGTGAAATACCATCGGGCTAGTTTCTTGCAATTATTCATTGAAAATGAAGAAGAAAGCATCACAAACAATTATATAGTCCAGAATTTCAAAGCCAAAATACCATACATTTAACCATTAACGTCTTGAAGATAAGAAAAGGATTATTTGAATCGTTATGATCACATGCTTTTCTTCAGGAAAACACTTGTCAGTACCGTTTTGGATTGCAGAGAAGCCTTCAACAGATTGACACCCTATAAATAAAAGACACACGAGAGACATTATAAAGTAAAAAAATGAATAATTCGTAGTGATAAATAAAATAAAATAGCAGAATTGATAATTTTATACGCATAATGACACAAGTGCATGACATGGTCTTATTTAAAATTATAAATTAGAAGTAAAACATATGATTTTAGTGATAGATAGTTATGATATATATTTGTATGAGAGCAACCATGATGCATGATATATATACCTCATCCATTCCCAACTCAACCACCCTTTCTTGCAAAGCACCAATCTCCGTGACGTTGAACTTGTTGAGTAACGCAATACTTGATATGGATGACATGGGCTGAACAACCAAATCATCCATCACCATGTATGTTACTGTCTCTTTCACAAACCCACTCTTTGGAAATTTCTCTTTCGCTACCTGCTTCCTGCCAACATACTGCAATCCAACGTTCATAGTACTCTGGCACTGAGGACAATGAGTCTTGCTATCTCCTGTCACATAGTTACAGCGAGGACGGTTCCCGCAATTATCGTAGCAATAGTGCCCAGGTCGACCAGAGCACGTGTAGAATGAATTAGTTTCAAGGTTGTCATCAGCAATGTAATCGTTTGGAGGAAGAAGGCCAGAGATTTCGGTCGAAGAGATTGGAGTTGTTGGCTTCAAGAGAACATTCTTATCTTGAAAGGGTTGCATGTATGTCTCGTTTAGGCTTTCAACACTCTCGTACAAACTGCCTAAGCTTCCCACCATGCCATCCTTCTTTAGGAGCCTTATTACGGTACTCACAGGCAAGCATAACAAATTAAAGAGAAAGTCTATTACTGCTTTTGATGCTTCAGCAAACAGAACTTTATCACGCTTTGTGTCAATGAGTAGTTTCAGGCTCAATTTGGTGGAAGAGGAAGCCATATTCATATGTTTTTTTTATCAGAAATGTTTTGAAGAAGAGAGGCTAGCTATTCTTTTATTTATAGGAAGATTCAAAGGGTAGCAGTTGCACAAATAAATAAATGTGGAAGATAATTAATGGAAAAAGATTGTTCAAATAACTTCAAATTTATTGAAAGCTTGGAACTTGGAAGGTCCCGGTCTCCCATAATGTAATAATAAATATTTGGTGATCGTTGCACATAGATTCGATGCATTTCATCAATGAGATTATAACACAAAGAGAGAAAATTTGGCAGAAAAAAAAAATTGACATCTTTGATGCTACCAAATTTATTCATAATGTAGACCATGGCATCTGAAGGAATCGAGGTTTCAGTCAAACAGTCACAAGTTCTTTAGACTCTTCCGAGGTTATTAATTATACTTTGGCCAATCAAAACTTCTAGCAAACGAAACGGCACAACACAACTAAAAAAGACCAGTTGAGAACAGAAGAGTAGTAACGTTCAAATGGGTAAAAAAAAAAAAACTCAGAATGATAATCTCAAAATTTACATCTTTTATACCATTTAAATGACTGACAAAAGACTTTTATGATAATTGGAAAAATTAATCAATTATTTATTTAGCGTGCAAATTTTGAAATAGAAAAAGCGTAATCATGCATTTTTCTGTTGTAGTTAATTTTCATAGTAAAAAGGGAGAGAAAAATTTATCCTTTACATATTTTGTTTTTGTTCCCGGGAGAACCCTTTGAATTTTTTTTTTATAAAAAATTAGGCGAACAGGAATAAGGCATGCTTGGCACACAGCAAACTATCGAGGCGAGTCTTAAAGCGGAAAAAAACTGTAACCAAATCATGTCAATGCCCCTGTATTTTTAAATAAAAAATAAAATTATTCCCTTATATTTTTTGTTTATCACGTATGGTTTGTAAAAGGGAATGCACCTATTACATGGACATAAGTAACTCTAGAGTAAAGCAGAGATACATTGCTTAACTTTTCCCATGAATAAATAAAAAATTAGGCGAAGAGGAATAAGGCATATTGTTGGCACACAACAAACTCTTGACATGAGCTAATAGCCCCCAACACAACTATCGCCACCAAATCATGTCCAAATACCGTTGACAATTTTATAGAAATAATTAAATTAAATATGATCTGAAGGGCCGACTTGACACAGTGGTAAGTATGTTTACTTTACCGTGATATCCAAAAATTAATATTACTCGGCTTTCCGCAAAAATGGGGGTAAAAATAAATTTTATGTACAAAAAATTATGTTTGGGTATTGAACTGGGTCGGCCCCTTTAATTAAAAAAAAAAATGACCTATGATTCAAGTGTAAAATAGGAATTAAAACTTCTGTCCAAGCCGACTGTGAAGATAAGGTGTTGGAAGACGACTTCATTAAACCAATGGAAATATAATCTCCAAATCGGCAAACAGAACATTGGAGAATTTGGCCCCTTCACAAGGTTAGCCTTGTTAGATTTTCTAGAAGAAGATTTATGCTTCATGTGACTTCATTGGCAAGATCTTAAAACTATAAAAGGGTTTTTGGGGACACCACGTGTCTGTATGGGAGAATTTTTTTTAGCTTCTTTTTTTCCTATAAATTGAAGTTGAGCCAATTAGATTTTAGAAGGAGCTTTTTTTAAGCTATATAAGGTTTTTTTTGAAAAAATTATGTGTTTTTTTAAATGAATAGCTTTTTAAGTAACTTACTACGAATTATTATATGGGATATGTTATACTTACTACTTATTTTTCTTACTAATTTTTACTATCAAATCTTAACCGTTGATTTTCATCAATCTAACGGTTACAAGTTATGTGATCATATTTAAATGAATAGCTTTTTAAGTAACTTACTACGAATTATTATATGGAATAAGTTATAGTTACTACTTATTTTTCTTACTAATTTTTAGTATCAAATCTTAACCGTTGATTTTCGTAATGTTTCGTAATGTAACGGTTATAAGTTATGGGGTCATATTTATTAATTTATTAATTTGCAATAAAAGAAAAAATAGGTAGTGTATAACCTTTCCTTTTTTTATATATATAATCATCAAAGTGTTTGGTAACAGAGTCAAAACAAAGCTAATAGAAGCAACACGTCTACACAGAAGTCCAACATCTCTAGTCTCTACCCCCCGTTTGTATAATCGATTTGGTTAATTAGGCAAATAAATTAATTACTAAATCAAATGATTAATTATATTGTAAAGGCTCGTTCAATTGGTAGGTATACGCTCCATTGGCGGAGTAATAATAAAGCTAATTATAATTTGGCATTGGGAACTTCCAAAATCATCGAAGATTGTTATAAAAAACAAAACACGAAATCGGGTATGATATAGGATAAGAAGAGGGATATTCTTAACTATCAACTTACTACCCATGTAATCATCATTAGAACTCTTTTCATAATTTTTTTAGCATTCTCTCACATTGATTCAATGATGATTACATTGGTAGTAAGTTGATAGTGGAAAATTTTGATAATCAAAATATCTCCCTCATAGGATAATGCTATAATATACCACCTCCACTGCCATAAACCTGTAAGCCACATTATCTCTTAATAAGTATAAAAAAACTGCAACAGAACAACTATCACTGACTGGGGCTCTTTAATTGAAATTATTCATTCAAAATGGGGTAGAAAACAATACAAATACTAACGGTAGCCCAAATTTTCAAAAACAAAATGCCATAGATTGAAGCCTTAACATTTTGAAAATGCGAAAGATGTTTATTTGAATCCTTTTGATTCCACATCGTTCTTGAGGAAAACATTAGTCAAAACCGTCTTCGATTGCAGAGAAGCCTTCAGCAAGTTGATACCCTATTAAGAAAAGACACAAAAAAAAAAAAAAGCGTAATCAATTTCGCCACAACACTTTTTACTGAATAATTAAGGAAATGAAAGTTATAAACATGACATAGAAATACCTCAACCATCCCAAACTCAACCACCCTTTCTTGCAAGGCACCAACCTCCTTGATATTGAACTTGTTAAGCAATGTGATACTTGATATGGTTGACATGGGCTCAACCACTAAATCATCCATCACCATGTATGTTACCACCTCTTTCACGAAACCACTATTTGAAAATTTCTCTTCTGCAACCTTCTTGCCGACATAACTTGCTACATTGTCCATCGTACTCCTGCATTGAGGACAAATAGTCTTATTGTCATACGACACATTGTAGTTACATCTTTTATAGCACATGTATAACGAAGTTTCTAAATTGTGATGATCAGCATTTCCATCGTTTGCAGGAAGAAGGCCAGAGATTTCAATTGAAGAGATATGAGCTCTTGGCTTCAAGAGAACATCCTTATGTTGGTCAGGTTGCATGTACGTTTCATTGAGGTTTTCAACACTCTCGTAGAGATTGCCTATGCTACCCACCATTCCATTCTTCTTTAGGAGCCTCACTACAGTACCAACAGGCAAGCAAAGCAAGTTGAAAAGAAAGTCTATCACTGCTTTTGATGCTTCAGCAAACAGAACTTTCTCACGCTTTGTGTCAATCAGAAGTTTAATGCTCAATTTGGGTGAAGAGGAAGCCATATTTGAATAGACTTATCACAATTGTTTTCAACACTGAGGCTATTTTTCTATTATTTATAGGCATATTCAAGGGGTTACATTACAATTGCGTAATTAAATGGTGAAGGTAAAAGGATAGATTGGAATTTGGAGGATTCCCTGGGAATAGGAATCGAGATACTTATCAGTGAAACAGTTACGAACTCTTGGGTTCTTATTGGTCATTAATTATATATAATTTGGCGAATCAAATTCAGAGTACTAGCTAACTAGTGAAACGTCACGCCTAGTTGATTAGAGAACAGAGTTCATTATAGTGATACAAATTTTAAGAAAGAAAAGTTTTTTTTTTTTTTTTGGTAAAAGAAAGAAAAGCTTTTTTAATTGTTCAAATGGGTAAAATTAAAAACAAAAATGTCATTCTCACACCTTTGCACTTCCAGAATGATAATTGTAAATAAAAATTTATAATATGATAATTGAAAATATTAATCAATTATTAAAGTAGTTTTCAAATTTTGATATATAAAAAATATGGAGAAGGTTATATTTATAAATTTTTTGTTTAAAAACTCTTATAAATTATATTATGTCTGGTCGGTCATACTCTAATCAGAAGTATATAATCGGTCATACTTAATGTAATTTGTAAAAAAAAATTGTAAACAGATATTTCTCCAAAAAAAATGATAATATAATTGAGCACGTGTGATGTTTTAAAGCTCAACAGTGACGCGTCTGCATGTCTGACGTTTTCTTTGCAAAAAGAAAACGTTATGCACATGAACGTATTTGTAAACGTTCATTAAACCACCGTGTCTCAAATCGGCACCAGCGACGCTGCATTGCCATGTATTAGGATGGGAAATAGTTTGACCATAAACTTATATAGGTCAAACATTTATATTTTAGAACTATATAGGTCAAAAAGCCTGTTTTGTTGGGATGAAGTACAAGGCTGCAGCAGCCAGCAGCTAAGCTACTGGTAAGGAACATTAGTTTTACTATTAACCAAAAAAAGGGCTAATTAATTATATAAATAATTTATTTATTTTTTGCACAAATCTCTGTCAAAGACTCAAAGTACAACTTAATAGTTGAACACTTTTTTTTTTTAGTTTCTCCAACAATTATTTACATAACATGTTCTATTGCATTCTGAATTTAACTCGTCACGTTAGCAAATTTATTTTTGTGCTCTATAATATTTAAGGTGTGCATGACAACCTTTACATAATCAATTCTTTTTTAATTTTTTATTTCTGGGAACAAAAATGGATAGAAAATTTGTTTGGTAAAATCGGTTTATTTTTGTGTTCCCGGGATGAATCGAGTCAATTTTTGTGCTGGGGAACAAAAAAAGAATCAAAAAATTTCTGCTTTTTTGTTCTCTCGCATAAAATGATAAACACTTCACCGCTACCATCATCACCACCATCACCATCATCTCGACACGACCACCACTAACATTGTCTTCGTACCACCATTGTCGTTGTCACCACCACTATAATTCCACCGCCATCATCACCACCGCCTCCACCCATCGCCATATTACCACCACCATATCACCACAACCACCACCATGCCACCACTACCACGCCACCGCCCAGTGGCGGACGCATGAATTTTGTTCAGAGGGGAAGAGAAATAAAAATACATCTTCATAAATAAAAGTACTTCAAATACAATACAGACCTAATATGCAAAAAATCGAAAGAAATCTATTACAAAAATTAAGATCACTTCACTTAACTCTTACTCTGCGTGTTTTCATATTGTTAAACCCATCTACAATAAAAATAGATCTAGAAAATGTTTAAAAAAATTATAGACAAATAAATAAATTAAAAAAATGTATGTTGAAATGCATTGTACCTAAATGATGCTTGGACAAGCTGTTGAATCCAGTAAAATTATTCAAATATAATCATCAAGATATACGGTAGAACAACACTCCAGCAAGCTAACCAACATTGAAAAGTAAATACTTCCGGATCTCAGAGTCCAAAAAATAAGAAAATACAGACAAAAAAATCACTAGCAGATCAGTAAATGAAGCATTTGAAAATTTGAAATATTACAAGTCCCCTATAAATATGTTGTTATGCTCTTTTGTATTTCACCTTGAGTTTTGATTATTTTTTTTTAATTTATTGGTTCATACTTGTTTTGATTTTTTTTTAATTTATTTGTCCAACACAATTTATTCTTTCATTTTGAAAAGTAATCCTCAATGAAACATTAAAGCATTAAAAAACATTAACGCACTGAACGTCGATATAAAAAAATGTTAATCAATGAAAAATAATGAGTCGAAACAAAACATTCAAAACATGAGGATGATATGAACGGATTTTGAAACAAAACAATCGAATAATAGCAACATTGTTAATTCCATAAAAAAAATAGATAAAGTGAGAGACCAGAGCTGAGAAGATTTATTCAAATTGAGAGAAAGAGATAATGAGGTTTTTTTCCATGAGGATGCATATGGGGCCCTGAGGATTTGTTAAAATTGATAGAGGGATAGCAATATGAATAAAAAAAATTGAGTGTAGTGTGATATCTAATGGTGTCATGGAGAGTAATTTTATATTATACAATTTTTAAAATAAATAATTTAATAATAGGGATTAGTGTTTGTCATTTTAAATAACATAATTTATGTCATTTTAGTAGAGAGATAGACACATAAAAATGGAAATCATGACAAACACTTTTCCCTTAATAATATTACTAAAATTTTATTTTATATATATATTAAAAAAAATTCTTATTTTTTTTTGGGGGGGGGGGGGGGGGGTGGCCCACCCTAGCCCCCCTAAATCCGCATATGCCACCGCCACTATTGCTACAACCATTGTCGTCACCACCATCATCGCAGCCACTATCGTCACTACCACCACCATGCCGCCGCCATCGCCACCAACCACCACCACCATCGACGCAGCCGCCGCCATTGCCACCAATCACCGCCACCACCATTTCATTACCACCACTGCCATCGCTGCCGCTACCACCATCACCCCAGTCACTGCCATCGCCACCACCAACACCACTATCATCACCATCGTTGCAGCCTTTGTCGTCACCACCACCCCACCAACTACCACCACCATCGTCGCAGTCGCTGTCTCCAATAGCACCATGTCATTACCACCTCCATCGTCGTAGCCACTGCAATCACCACTACCACCATGCCACTGCCACCACCACCACCACTGCCACGCCACCAACCACTGCCACCACCGCAACAAACTACCACAATCGTCTTCGCAGCCACCACCACCATGTCATTACCACCGCCGCCACCACCACCACCACCACCCTAGCCACTGTCACCACCACCATTATGTCACCACCACTATCATCGTCGCAACCATTGTCTTCACCACCACCACCATTACCACCACTGTCATCGCAGCCACTGTTGTCTCCACCACCACCATGTCATTACCACTACCACTACTGTAACGCCCTCCCTTGTATGCATCCAAGAGAGTCGTTTGCTAAGCGGAATTAGAGTCTTTAACGATACTTTAGCTGCTATAAAATTTTTCAAAACCGTACTGCATTTAAAAATTCATACAAAGATCCGTTTTGCAAAACGTTTACTGATTCTTATCAAAACATCTGATGTTCATGCAAGACTAAAACAAGTTGGAAGATAATAATGTCTACAGTCATTCAAGTGCCTCAACACATTAAACATTACAGTCATCCGACAATCATACAGCAACAGCACAAATCCAAGCATCAGCAAATAACAGCAAACATCATGCCTTCAAATGCTCTTACGTCGTCCTGCCATTTAGGAAAATAGCAGCCCCAAAGGGGTGAGAATAATCTCAGTAGTGTGGCAACAAAACCAATAACATAACAGTATTGAACTAGGCACAAAATCATAAACAGTCACTTCAACATATCCTTGTTCCTTTTCCTTTTTCCTTTTCATCATATATATATATATATATATATATATATATATATATATATTGTATATATAACGCCTTTCCTTTGCGCTCATAGCACTATAGTGCGCGCATTATCATATACATATTGCGTATATAACGCCTTTCCTTTGCGCTCTTAGCACCGTCGCGCGCGCACTTCACAGTGGACATCCCATATTTGGCACCCTTTCTTGGTGGATTCCAACTGTGGCCCTATGCGGACTGATGCCAACTGTCCCATACCCTGGTACCGAAGGGATGCCTATATGATGCATGCTCAAACACATGGTCCTGTAGATAACTATTCTAAAATGCAAGCCTATATGAGTTTGGTACATGCATGCCATGCTATGCTCTCACACACAAAGCGTAAAAATAAATGCAGTATGATGCAAGATGCATGCTTATATATATACTTTTTCATATACGTTATGCTGCCACATAACAACTTTACCTCATAATCACATTGCCATCAAGGCACATTCTTGGCAGTATACTTTCATCATAAAGAATATAATAATTTTACGGAGTATGGAGCATCATGTCACAACTTTATACCAGTAGTCAATAGTCACATTAGGTAATATCGCCTGACACTTACCTTGCGTGCCTTAAATAATTACCAACAGCAGCGAAATGTGCTACGTTTCTCACTGCTTATGCGCACCTAAATCATTTACAATGAATCCTTTTACAACATTGTTTTAAGGAAAAACAGTGAGCAGAAACAGTGATGTTTTACAGCAGAAGCAGTGAGTAAAACAACAACGTTTTCTTAAAAACAGTGGGCAGAAACAGTGACGTTTTACAGCAGAAACAGTGAGTAAAACAGCAACGTTTTTCTTAAAAATAGTGAGCAGAAACAGTGACGTTTTACAGCAGAAACAGTGACGTTTACAGCAGCAAAACAGTGGCATTTGTGCATCAAAACAGTGGCAGAAACAGTGGCATTTGTGCATCAAAACAGTGAGCATTTTATGCAGATACAGTGGTATGTTATGCACTAAAACAGTGAGCATTTTAACATCGAAACGGTGGCATGTTATGCACTAAAACAGTGAGCATTTTAACATCGAAACGGTGGCACTTTCATGTGGCATTTGAACATCAAACAGTGGCACTTTCATACCGAAACAGTGGCATCAAATCAAGCATAGCAAGGGGACCTTATTCCATAATCTCATTCTTTCATGCAAAGGGTGCCACAAAGCTTAAAGCATGCTATGCATGGTGGGAAGAAACTATGCATGGTTTGTGTGACTTGTTAAGTGGGGTTTATACCCAACAATTGATGCCAAGTGGATCCTAGGTGGGGTTGAGATGATGGACAATATTTTGGGCTGCAAAATGGCCTACACAATGGCCATGAGGCCGTGACACAAGTGTGGAAAAAGGCTTCAAATATTTGAGTCCAATACTTGTAGTTTCATGACAAGTCCACTAGCCTAAGCTTAAAGTTTGCTAAATAATTTTAATCTTTTCCATATGATACTATAAAATTACTTTTTTAAACTAAATTCTCTAACTCACTTAATTCACACTAATAGCTAGGAAATTCGAATCCAAGCACGTAATGCACATATAGCTAGAATTAAACATAATATTCACAATGCTTATAACAACTTAATTATATACCGTAATTAGGTGGGATGTTACAACTACCGCCACCCCATCATCGCTACCACTACCCCCGCCGCTACAGCCACTATTATCATCACCAATGCCGCCGCCACCACCACCACATCATATGGAAAAAAAATGTAATCTAAAAAAAAATTATGTCTAACAAGAATTATATTTTATTATATTATTTGTTATGGTATCAAACATAATTCTCATTCTCGGAATAAAACATTAATATGTTATCTAACATATTTTTTCCTCATCAACTATTCCAAGACAAAGAAATAGAAAATTATTATTATTATTTTTTTTTCAGAATTAGTGTCGGGGAACAAAATGATTATCATGTACACCCTTTACCACTATGGTGATACATATTACATGCATATCCCTTCAGAACTAATTTTCCCATCTTACCTCTCAATTCGCCATTTATTCTATTTTTCTTGTACCTTGGTATCAGCTTTTTGGAGAAAATGTTGGGAAAATGGGGGTGAGAAATTATATTCCCATGTTTGTTATGAGCTTTTGTTAAAATAATCCTGGGAAAAAATTCCCCCATCATTTTAATTTCTAACTACTCATCGCTAAAAAATAAATCCATTTCCCCGTGGTTTTTATTTTTCCCCACATCTCAGATTCTTGTACAAAAATTTGGAGACCAAAATATCTCACATAATACATCTGCGTTTTCTACTTAGCTCAATTGAAGTTGTGGTTTTTGCATTATGGAATAATAATAATAATAATAATAATAATAATAATAATAATAATGATAATAACTTACTGTAAGGGACAACAGTGTCAAATTTTTTGATGTCAATTTTCAAAATTTAAAAATAAGGGTAATTTTGTCATTTAGGTCAAGATTCTCATCAATATTTTACAAATAACCAAACATAGCATTTGTAAAATTAAGTCAATATTCCTGACAAAATTTTGTACTACCAAACATTGTTTTGTAATTTACCTGACAAAATTTTTTTCCCTTCGTATTTTCAGAAATCTTTTCTTCCTAGTGACAAAAAATATTTCCTGTGTCAAATGCCGGGAAAAGTTTTTTTGAGATTTTAAGTGATAATGGTAATTTTATTTATCCACCTATGATACAAGATTTTTGAAAAAAAAAATTAAAATTATTATTATTTTGTGTATAATTTTCTTCCATAAGAAATAGTAATCTTGGAATATGGAAAAAGGGTCACTGGTAATATCCAGGAAATCAGGGATTATATATCAGGTTGGACAACATACGAGACTACGGTACGTGTGGAAATCCCACTACAGAGAAGGTGAGAGGCGGTGAAATTTTGAACATGTCAAAGAATTTTGGGATATAACATCCAAAAGTTAATTCAAAAGGTGGGAGTGACAAGGTCTTATAAACTCCACCCTATACAACTAACGTTGTGAGACTATATATCTCAACACCAACATAATGCAATTCTTCGTTGATAGTACTCTGGCACTCAGGACAAGGAGTCTTGTTATCTCCTGTCACGTAGTTACAGCGAGGATGGTTCTCGCACTCATCGCAATAGTTCGCACGTGCTTGACCAGGGCACGTGTAGAATGAATTAGTTTCCAGGTTGTCGTCATCAGCAATGTAATCGTTTGGAGGAAGAAGGCCAGAGATTTCGGTCGAAGAGATCGGAGTTGTTGGTTTCAAGAGAACATTCTTATCTTGAAAGGGTTGCATGTATGTCTCGTTTAGGCTTTCAACACTCTCGTAGAGATTGCCTAAGCTTCCCACCATGCCATCCTTCTTTAGGAGCCTTATTACGGTACTCACAGGCAAGCATAGCAAATTAAAGAGAAAGTCTATTACCGCTTTTGATGCTTCAGCAAACAGAACTTTATCACGCTTCGGGTCAATGAGTAGTTTCAGGCTCAATTTGGTGGAAGAGGAAGCCATATTCATATGTTTTTTTTATCAGAAATGTTTTGAAGAAGAGAGGCTATTTTTTATTTTTATTTATAGGCAGGTTCAGGGGGTTACAATTGCATAATTAATGGGTGAAGTTTTTTTTCGGAGATTATAAATGTCGAAGTTAAAAAGATAGGAATGGATCCTTTGTGGTCCGAGCGAAAGCCAGTGGCGGGGATCATTATCAATTGACTAAGCTACTCCAATCCGGATCCGATACTATATCTCAGCCCAAAACCTTAAAACACTGGATTTATGGGTCCCCTCACTTGTATACACATCACTTAGCCCATTACCAACTAAAGGTGAGACTCAATCACATTTGAATACTCCAACACTTCACATCAAAAGCTTGGAATTTGGAGGATTCCCAAGGCAAAGGAATCGAGGTATGTATCAGGGAAACAGTTACAAACTTTTGGGTTCTTATAGGTTATTAATTATAATTTGGCGAATCAATTTCAGAGCTCTAACAAGTGTGAAACGGCACGCCCGGTTAATTTGAGAACAGAGTTCGTTGTAGTCATACAAATTTTAAGAAAGAAAAGCTTTTTTTAACCATTCAAATGGGTAAAAATAAAAACAAATATGTTAATCTCACACCTTTGCACTTCCAGAATGATAATTGTTGATCAAATTTTACGTATCCCTTTTATGCCATTTATGTAACTGACGAACGGCATATAATATGATAATTGAAAATATTAATCGATAATTAAAGTAGTTTTCAAATTTTGATATATAAAAAGCATAATTGTCTCTAAATATTTTGCACTTTTCTTTGGAACTTATATTTCATAGTAAAAAGGAGAGGAAAATTTATGACTAATTTTCCCATCTTTCCTCTCAATTCCCCAGTTGTTCTATTTTTCTTGTACATCTTAGCAAGCACGCGTTGGTCAGGGTGATCTGGGAGGACCCTTAATTCCTAGTTTAACTTCAGGTTATGGGAAGATTCGCATTCGCCTACGAACGATGAAATTGAGATATATAAAACAATTATTGTAGTCTCACAAATAGCTGAAGTTTTTGAGTTGAATTTGTTCTTAACATGGTATAAAATGATCCTCACCATCCTTCAAGTTCAATGGGCTCTCAAAAGAGGAGCGTGTTGAAATATATAAAACCATTAATGTAACTTCACAATAAATCAAGTTGAATTGATTCTTAACATCATAACCACCGGGGCATTCTTTGACATGCTGTTTTGAACACTATTTTTATTATTGAGTGAAATTTTATACTGACTCCGTACCATAAGTTGAGTTCACCTTCGTTAATAAGGCCAAAATAAATTATCACAATAATGTTAAAAAAATATAGCAAAAAAATTCAAAGGCAACACTTTTCTTTAACTCTAATAGTCGTCAACAACATGCAGCATTCAAGGGAAATTATCGATATAGTTTTGAATTTCAGGGCATTTTGTCATCACATCATTAATTTCTCGTGACCTAGCGGTAAATTATTGGCCAAGGTATTATAAGGAGGAATCATGTTCCTAGATACTAGATAGGGTATTTCTCCTAAACAGACACTTCTAAGATAATTTAACCAATGTTTAAGTAACCAAATATTAATCTACTTCAGCTTGTATTTAAATGCTACTCGGACTACGTTAGCTAAGAGTGAAATGTGAGATAAGTAGAAGTAACAATACCTGTCTTTTGCACTGTATCCTAAATTCTTCCGGGGCGTTTAGTATAAGAAATTTTTTGGATTCCCATAAAACTAATATGGTAATCCTATTTATTCATGTTTGATATAAGAATTGTTAAAAAAATTCTGCAAAAATCAAATTTCCAGAAAAAAAAATTTGTAGCTTTTTGAAACCAAGATGCTATCCAAAAATATCACACGCAGGGTGGTGTTTTTAGATTCTCATAATATCAGAAAATTTCATACAACTTTTTTGTAATATTATCGAAAATTTCATTTTCCCAACATATTCCTAGGAATCATGATTCCAAGTATAAAAAATTTTCTTATCTATCAAACACCATCCTTAAGGATTACTGCTTGATCTTGGGATCGAAGCCATAATGAAACAATCAATTAATTGTTTAATACAAATTAATTGCTAAATGGTTAACAAAAAAATACTAGTTACTATTTTTTTTATTTGATTGAGGTGGTTTGGGCACGTGATGAGAAGACCTCTGGATGCTCATGTAATAACAGAAGTTTGTTACCAAGAGCTCAACATAAAAAGAGGCAGAGATCGGCCGAAACTTACTTGGGGGTGAAGGTAGTAAAACAAGATTTAATGGAGTGGGATATAGATTGGGGGACAATATGTCTTAGAACGAAATGGAGAAAAACTATAAGTATGGTGGAGGATTAGACCCGTGGTTATTCCTATGTTCCAGTCCCTTTTTAGTCCTTTTCCCCTTCATTTCCCCCACTTCTTCTTGTCCCTTTCTTTTTCACTTTTATTTATTTATATATATATATATATATACATACATATATGTATATATATATATATATATTATTTTTTATTTTTATTTTATTTTATTTTTTCAATAATTTTATATCTTTTACGTGAGTTCATCTACCACCGATCCCAATTAATTTGGGATAAGGTGATTTTGATGTTGATTGTGTTTTACTAATTCAATTCAATTTCAGTCAGACTAAAGATTCATTTGAACGATGGACTTCAAAACAAATTTCTGTCTGAAAAACCAAGACTTGGTTCCAACTTTATGATGTTTTCAACAGCTTTCTGTATGGATCAAGCTCAAGGGTTAACAAGTCCTTTAAATTTGTATTTAGAAACACATGAAGTAACAAGTTTATTATTTATTGATTTCAACAATAACTTACAATATGACTGTTGTAGTTCACCAGAGAGCTCTTAACATTCATTAACCCATAGTTTACAAGGAGTTGAACATCAAGTTAGAGTTCTAGTTCGTCAACCAGGTAGAGTTACTTTCACAACAGTCTAGACTTGGACAGATGAAGCATGATAAGATCATTGCTCAAAGCATGAGCCTGAACCAATAGGAGCAGTTCTAGCATAAAAATTTGTGACAGGTGCAGCTGGAACCCCTCGTCTATTCAACAGACATCTAAAGTATTGCAACCGGGGCAATGCAGTTAAATTAATATTTCCTGCAGAAGTAGAATCTCTCGGACTCCACAAGCGTTCTGTTGGAAACAAATAATAGTTAATTTTGCATAATCAAATTCAGTAGCCTACCTTTCCCCAATCCCACTGTCTTTCTCCCACCTACCCAAGAAGTATATATAACAAAGGAAAATGATAAAGTGAAGAGGGACCTCTACATAAGACAAAACATTGACAGATTTATAAACATAAAGACATGTATCATATTCTAAATCCTCAAATAGTGGGGTATCCACCAAGCAATAGTGGATATGCCATCATTATGACTTATGAGCCCTTCACATGGCTTGCATATTTTACTTTTATATGGGTGATTAGAGATTGAGGAAGACTGATTTTTTCTTTTCTTTTTTTAAATTAAATAGAAGAGGAAATGAGACAAAATTTTACAGGAATAATTATAGGGATGTGCATGAGTCGAATTAAACTGAATTTTTTTGAAAAATCGAACCGAATTGATTTAAACGGTTCGATTTAGTTCAAAACCGATTCGGTTCGGTTTGAGTCGACCCTCTTCTGAAAAGAAAGAAAATTAAAAAAAATAAAGAAATAAAGTAGTAAAAAGCAGTTCGGTCAGTTTGAAAATGGTTCGGTTCGATTCGAAAATTATTCAGTTCGGCTTGGTTCTTGAACTGGTTTTAAAAACCAGTTCGGTTCATGATGTGGTTCTGTAAAAACTGGTTCGATTCATGAACTGGTTTTTAAAAACCGGTTATTTTAAGTGTAGTTCGGTTCGGTTCGGTTCATGGTTCAGTTCAATTTTTTGGTTATTTTGCACATCCCTAAATAAATGTATTCTCCTAGGAAGTTCCAAATTCACAAAACACCCACGAGAAAGGAAAAGTACTCAGGTTAGGTTGGTCATTGTCTATTACGGAGGCAACTATAGTTTTAACTTGTAAATAAGCCTTTACATATTTCAAAACAAAAGGTATTCCAATTGCCAGATCCATCTGCATCATCAGAATTACCAATTGCACATAAGATATATTGCATACTTACTAGGTAAGGAATATGGTCAAACAATAAAAGCCACGAATATAATACAAGAATGGCGAACAGATTTGTATTAGCAAGACAGCTAACCTGCTGCTGCGGCCGCTCGAGGCCATATTGTTTGCTGAACGTCTGATGTATCAGCTGTTTCCCCCACATGCAAACTTCTCCTCCAAGTACAAGGTTTTGTTCCGAAACTTTTTGTATTCCTTCTAGTGGTTCAGCAGTATAGACAACATCCCAAGGTACATCAAGATGATCAAGATACCAGACACCTTGGTTACTGAAAATGCACCTGAAACCTTTTGCTACAACCTTTGGACAAACCCCAGGGCCCAGCCTACAGTAATTACTTGAAATTCTTTATTCTGAACTGAGACATTTGAGTTTCATACCAAAGTAAAACTACATAGATGGAAATTCACCAGTTATGCACAACAGTCTGCGGATGGAGCTTTGTTGGAAATGTATTGAAGGTTTCTTCCCTGAGAATTTACGTAAAAAAAGTCATATCTAAAAAATATGTCTACATTTGAAGAACATGATATTGTAAATAGAAGTACTATTTCATAGTTATTGATATGTACAGAAGACAATAGTATAGATACTGTACTGTTCATGCACATGCAAACTATTACTGCCATTTGAAATACTAGGAGAGATCTCCATGAAAGACAAATTGAGGGTATAAATGAGCTTTTTATGGTATAATGCCACATCTATACAGATCATACCAGTTTACAGGAATCCAATTTTTGGACAGAGCTATGTCTTGGGCCTTCAGTACAAAATATTGATAGGCATCTTTAGCAGTCATGTGGTGATTCCGGAGCCTGCATTGGAGATATAATCACGTCTGAACATTGTGCTTGATACATTGACAATCAATCAAATCCATGGATCACGATGGTTAATTTTCTGGAAATTTGATCACCATCTCAATGCTCAAAACCAAAAATCAAGTGGCTAACAAAAATAGAGTAGCTAAATTCCTCTGCATGCTTCATAAGCAAATAATCCCAAAGTCACAGTTGATCGCAAAGTATAAGTGACTCGCATACAGCAACAGTAATCCCTTCTGAATTACTTTTTCTCAGCTTCAGATAAGGGTAAAAACAACTACTTTTTATGTTCAAGTTCATATTTTGAGTTTTATTTGAGTTTCCATAGCTTGATGGATTTAATGGCTTTACTGCTTTAGGCAACAAAAAGTCATCATATAATGTAATGAATGAATATAACAGGCTAAGGTTTGTACCATTCGGTCACTTGAGAACTATTGCTCCAGCAATCTGTCAAAATAAATTATAATTTTTTTATCAATTAGCATTGATACCAAATAGCTTAAAAATTACACTAAACCAAGATATATTTTTTATTATAATTGTTGTGATTTTATTTTATTTTGGTGAAATAATTGTTGTTATTTTAATTGTTATGAAGTCACACACATGGGCACCGTTACACATTTTATCACTATAGTGATCAACTTAATGTTGTGCTAACAATAAAAATGATTCTTTGGCCCTTGGTTAATAGCTTAAGCTTTTAGGTTTTTAGGTCAATGGTTCTTTGGCAATTTGTAAGAAGAAAGCCATGCATACTGACCTGTATTCACTTCATCACCACCCAAGTGAAATAGTTCAAATGGGAATATTTTTCTCATATCTGTAAAATTTAGAAAAGGAGAATGAAAGAAAATTAATTATGAACCAGGGACAGATATGGGCAGAGATTGGGATGTTCTTTAGGCTGGTTTAGACAAACCCCATAATACTGATTGTACAATAGAGCAAGGGACAGGGTAAAGCGGAAGAAGAAATAAGTTGAATATGCATATGAATACATCGATGAATGTTTTATAGGAACTTAACCTGTTAGAATGCCAGAAAGGACATCAAAAGTAAACTTCTTCGAAACATCTAGTGGCTCCCTACAGGAGGGTGATGGCCAAAGATCAGGATATCCAATACCCCTAAACAGGAAACCAAAAAAAAAAAAAAAAACTTCAAATATTTCTGGTGCATCATAGTTGTCAATAGAAATATAAAATTGTTGGAGCAACCTAAACTTTTCTGTGGTAAGATTAATCTTTCTTGAAAGAAATATTTATAATAAATTGTAAAAGAAAAATAAAGAAAAAACGACCATGACATAAGCCTTACCATGATTCTGCATGACCAGGGACATCCACTTCCGCCATCACATTTATGCCTGTGATAAACCATGCAAATACACATCTTGCATGATACTAAGAACGATGGAAGGGATAAAAGGAAAAAAACTAAAGAAGTCCAAAATCATGACCACAACAGCAAAATAATGCAAATAATATGCAACAGAAAATTCAAATGGAATTCGGAGATAACTCACCTCTCATTTTGGAAAAGCTTTATATCAAGGCAAGGCAAAGTAAAGCATGAGAAGAGAACACAATATTAGTCAGCGTAAGATAAAGAAAGTCAACTCAAAGATGGTAACTAGTAGTAACAATTTAATAAAAGGCAAGGATCAATTGATCAGGACATTTTAATATTATTTTGAGATAACAACAACATATTTCCACTATCTTCTTCTCATCTGAGTTTCTAGTACAATTTTTTTTCTAAAATTCCCTGTTTCAAAATTTTTGGAGATTAGTGATAGATTTATAATACAATATTTGTTGTTGCAATATTCTATATAAATGAATAGTTTGAGGAAAATATGATCTTATCAAAGACCTGACTCAGTAATTTTTTTCAACTTTTTCCCATTGGTAAATCCCCAATGCCCATTAAATCTAATATATTGGAAAGAGATGGAATAAGGTGAGTCTTACTTGACAATTTCATATGCATCCTCTACAGTGTAACGTTCCCACTTTGTGTACGAACCTTTCCACAAATTTGGATATGTAGGTATTTCAAGAGGAAATGACTCCTGTCTATGATGTGCCAAT
>JAVKPL010012511.1:0-61616 GCA_032173675.1 Gastrolobium villosum | reverse complement strand
ATAAGTGTTTGGGCACAAAAACTCACTAGCTATGATGTCAAACTAGATTTCCAAAATAATCATTTAGGCATTTATTAATCATTCAAGCCTAAAAATTCAGACATACTAGTTGAAAGAAATTGCCTATACAATATCATGCTAGCAGTTTATGCATCCAGAATTTAATCAAGCATATTTGAACCTGAGAATTTTTTTTTTTCAATACAAGACGTCCTTTTCATGGTGTATGGTGTAGTTCCACAATATTCATCAACCTCGCAATCTTGCATTCAGCATCTATGCGATAATTCCCAGATTTAGAATGTTGCTGTCCTCAGCAACAAACTAATCTAGATTATAGCTTAGTCTGCCAGATGGAGTACACACATACTTGTTAATATCCAAAGCAAAATAATCATGAAAATGTAAACCAAATTAAAATTGCAGCAACATTAACTTTGTTCCACCCTGTTTGCAAAATGTAAAACTGAATTGTTTCAAGAAATTAAAAAGATGCAGTAAATGACAATGAAAGAGTAAACTCAGATGTCATCCATAAATTCATCAGCCTCAAAATCACCGAGGGTATCATCATCTGCAGTAGTGGAAGGCATAGATGGACCCGCCTGTGTACTGGGTGGAACTTGACCCATTAATCCAGCTGTGTCAATTCCCCTATCCAAGCACAGTCTCTCCAACATGCTCATCATGTAGTTGTTCTGGACTAGCAACTGCTGAAGCAACTGAGAGTCAGTAGATGTAGATGGTGCTGAGACTGGGGCAGGTGGTGGAACAGCACCGCCAGATGCTTTCCAGATAGCTTGCCTTCTGGACTCCTTCTGCATTTCATTATACTGGTTTTGTGTTAGATCTGCTTTTGTCTTTACATCTCTGGGCTCATCATCTGGTATTTCTACCCCTGCTTGTATGCAAAGCTGCTCAATGAGTGAGCAGTGAGCCAGACTAAAATCTAACCTCCCATGAGTAATGATATGGACTATTCTATCAGACAGAATAGCCCCAATATGCAGATTGTAATCTCCTAGCAGAGTATATAGCAACACCGCCCTTTCCACATTGACATCACTTAAATTTGTAGAAGCTATGATGGTGGAATTGATGAAGGAGTGCCAGAAAATTGCTTCTTCATTGAGGTCCAGCCTATCCAATTTTTCTGGCACTTCTGGCTGTCCTTGTTTGGGTTTCCAGGCGGAATATGGCTGAGTGATGCCTTCCCGAATGGTTGTAGCCAAAGCTGGCATTTCTTCCCTATACAATCCTTCAACAGGCTGCATCCTGTTGAATGTGTCTGTAAAGAAACAAGATTGGGTTGCTTCCCAAGAGGTGTTCAGCAACCTCTCTATCTGGAAGGCTGTAAAAGATACTTCTTTCCCTCTTACCCAACTTTTTCTTGTTCTGTCCACTGTTTCCTTGTCAGCATTGGCGCAGAATTCGCGCAATATGGTACTGCAGCTTGCCCTTGGAAGTTGTACCAACTTGTTCCATCTCCGCCTCTGAATCGTAATGCTCACCGGACAGTCATCCGCCAGGAAACTGCTTATCCTTCGTTCCTGTATTATCTTCTTCCTTAAAAACCAGTTGTGGTACCGGTCTTGGGCCTCCGGATTCAGAAACCGGTTACCATCAAAATCTACCAGAGCAGGGGCTCTTTGTCTTTTGGTGCCAGCTGCACCTGTGGGCTTTTTGGCGACCTTCTTTTGCTGCATTCAGAAAAGTTCCAACACAGATAGCATACAAATATGGACAGCATTAAAATCCACAATAGGAGACAACCAATGACAATTCCCAGATTTATTTCATGCATATTATAGGTCAACATTGTACTCAGCCCAATCATCTCATAATATTACATACCAGTAATAATGAGGCAGACCCAAATAGCATCAGAATTAAATTCCTGACACCAATATTACAGCAAAGACATGGTATGTATACAAAAATAGAATCGCAATAGTGGTATGTGTACATTTTTACCACACATTCATACTCTAGGTAATTGAATTTTCTTATGAAGTGAATCATCAAATACCTAGCATGCATTTCTATTTTTGTATAGGCAAAATATTTCAACCATCATCCAACATCTCATTGTCCATGTGCATTTGGAAGAAAAATAAAATTTTTAACTCAAGCATTTCATCGAACACTTAGCATGCAGCATCCAAAACCCACCATCATCATTCAATCTACCAATAATATTTCAAATTTAAAAACAAATGGTTGAAAACTTACCTTTTCTCCTGCCATTTGAAGAAGTAAAAAAAAATCTACAACCTTTTATGTGCAGTGATGAAGCCCCAAAGGTTTTAGAACCCTAACCCTAACCCTTCAATGGTTGAGGGTGATGTATGATGAACGGGGGAACAAAATATGGTGGTATGGGTGGTGAGGGAAGTGTGTGTGTGTGTGAGAAGGAAAGAAAATGGAGAGGAAGATGGTGGTGATGAGGGAAGTGGAAGAAGAAAAGAAAATGGGAGAAGGAAAGAAAATGGGGAGAGGAGAAGTGGGGGTGGCGGCGTGGGGTGAAGGTGGGAAGTGGGGGAAAATAGGGTTTTCCCCCTTTTTAAAAAAACTGGACGCGACTCCCGCGCTCACAGCGCCATTCCCGAGCGCGGTTCTCACTGGCCTTTTTTCACCTACCGCGCTGATGGCGCGGATCTCGCGCTCTCAGCGCGGGACTCACTGTCATTTTCTGCTGGTCCACGCTGCTAGCGTGGGAACCACGCTATCAGCGTGGACTTAACCCTTTTTTTTATATTATTATCCACTGGGTTGCCTCCAGCAAGCGCTTGTTTAACGTCACGAGCCTGACTGGAACCATGTTTAATCGGGTGAAGTTAAAGAGACAGAAATTGTCTCTCTATTCACAGGTTCTCCATAGTAAAACTTGAGCCGATTTCCATTTACCTTAAAGGATCTCTCATCATCCAGGGGAGAGATTTCAATGGTACCATATGGAAATATATTTTTCACTATAAAGGGACCAGACCAACGAGATTTAAGTTTTCCTGGAAACAACTTCAGTCGAGAGTTGTACAATAATACCTGTTGACCAGGTGCAAACTCTTTGTGCTTGATCCTGCTATCATGCCACAGCTTTGTCTTTTCTTTATAAATTTGTGCACTTTCATAAGCAGTTCTTCTGAACTCATCTAGCTCATTTAGCTGCAATATTCTCTTCTTTTGGGCTCCGGATGGTTCAAAATTTAAAAACCTTGTAGCCCACAAAGCTTTGTGTTCTAACTCCACTGGTAAATGACAAGGTTTGCCATACACCAATTGATAAGGTGACATGCCGATTGGAGTTTTGAATGCAGTTCTGTATGCCCAAAGTGCATCATCAAGCTTTTTGGCCCAATCTTTCCTAGAAATCCCTACTGTCTTTTCTAGGATTCTCTTTATCTCCCTATTGGAGACTTCCACTTGCCCACTAGTTTGAGGATGATATGGTGTGGCTATCCTGTGTCTCACTCCATATTTATCCAACAAACCCTCAAAATGTTTGTTACAAAAGTGAGTACCCCCATCACTAATGATAGCTCGAGGCACTCCAAACCTTGTAAAAATATTTTTCCTTAGAAAATTTACAACCACCTTAGCATCATTAGTGGGAAGAGCAGCAGCTTCTACCCACTTAGAAACATAATCCACAACCACAAGGATATATTGGTTAGAATAAGAAGATGGAAATGGACCCATAAAATCAATGCCCCAAACATCAAATAGTTCCACCTCTAAAATATTATTCAGAGGCATCTCATCCTTGCGTGAGATATTTCCTGTCCTCTGACATTTATCACATTTTTCTACGCAATCTCTTGCATCCTTAAAAAGTGTTGGCCAGTAGTAACCGCTTTGCAAAACCTTCTGCGCGGTTCTATTGCCCCCAAAATGGCCTCCATAGTTAGAAGAATGGCAATGCCATAAAATCTGGCTCACTTCAAACTCCGGAACACATCTGCGAATGATCCCATCAGCACATTGGAAATATAGATGTGGATCCTCCCAGAAGTATCGCCTTACATCTCGCAGAAATTTCTTCTGTTGTTGCCTTGTAAGGTTAGGAGGCAACTCTCTTACCACTTTGTAGTTGGCAAAATCTGCGAACCATGGAGGAACAAAGACTGCCATCACCTTCTCATCAGGAAAATAATCATTGATTTCTTTTTCTGAACTATCTTGTAGTTCTTTTGCCTGAATTCTAGAGAGATGATCAGCCACTTTGTTTTCTACTCCAATTTTGTCCCGAATTTCCAAATCAAATTCTTGAAAAAGTAGCATCCACCTTAACAATCGTGGTTTAGCGTCCTGCTTAGTCATCAAAAACTTAATAGCAGAATGGTCAGTAAAAACAACAATTTTAGATCCTAACAAGTAAGGTCTAAATTTGTCCAGTGCATAAACTACTGCTAACATTTCTTTCTCAGTTGTTGCATAATTAATCTGAGCATCATTCAAAACTTTGCTAGCATAGTAAATGACATGTAATAATTTTTCCTTACGCTGACCAAGGACTGCACCAATTGCATAAGCACTGGCGTCACACATGAGTTCAAATGGAAGGTTCCAATCGGGAGCTGTAAGCACTGGAGCTGTAGTAAGCTTTTCTTTTAACACATGGAAGGCCTTTGAACAAGCATCGTCAAACACAAATTCAGAGTCTTTCACCAAGAGTTGGCTTAATGGTTTAGCAATCTTGGAGAAATCCTTGATGAACCGCCTGTAAAAACCTGCATGTCCTAGGAAACTCCTAACAGCATTTATATTTACAGGAATGGGAAGTTGTTCAATTAACATTAATTTTGCTTTATCAACTTCAATCCCTGCATTAGAAATTTTGTGTCCCAGCACTATACCTTCAGTTACCATAAAATGGCACTTCTCCCAATTTAGAACCAGATTTGTCTCATTACATCTTTTCAGAACTTTAGATAAATTGTTCAAACAAAAATCAAAATTAGAGCCAAAAACAGAGAAGTCATCCATAAATACCTCTAGACCTTTCTCCACCATATCAGAAAAAATGGACAGCATACACCTTTGGAATGTGGCAGGTGCATTGCAGAGGCCGAATGGCATTCTTCTGTATGCAAAGACTCCAAATGGGCAAGTAAAAGCTGTCTTTTCCTGGTCTTCAGGAGCTACAGGTATTTGGTTGTAGCCTGAATACCCATCCAAGAAGCAATAATAAGAGTGGCCCGCCAATCTTTCCAGCATTTGATCAATAAAGGGTAGTGGGAAATGATCTTTCCGTGTAGCTGTGTTCAACCTCCTGTAATCAACACACATTCTCCAACCTGTGATAGTTCTGGTTGGAATCAACTCTTGTTTTGCATTGGTAACTACTGTTACACCACCCTTCTTTGGCACTGTTTGAACCGGACTTACCCAGGCAGCATCAGAAATTGGGTAAATCATTCCTGCATCAAGAAGCTTTACAACCTCTTTCCTTACCACCTCTTTCATTGTTGGGTTCAATCTCCTTTGTGGTTGTCTCACGGGTTTAATATCATTTTCCATGAGAATCTTATGTGTACAAAAAGAAGGATTTATGCCCTTCAAATCAGCAATAGACCATCCTATTGCGGTTTTATGAGCTTTTAAAACTTCCACCAGCTCCTTCTCTTGACCTTCGGATAGATCTTTGTTGATGATTACCGGATAAGTATTACCATCTCCCAAAAACACATATTTTAAAGTGTCTGGTAATGGTTTCAACTCAACTTTAGGGGCACCAACCTCTATGTCTTCAGCTTTTTCTTTCAGCACCTCCACAGTAATTCCTTCTTTTTCAAAAGGTACATAATCACGAGCCTTCAACTCATAATCAATCTCTTGAGGTCGTTCTTTCTTGTGTTGAATTGTTTCATGAATAGAATCAACCTGGAAACAATCATTATTTTCAGCAGGTCTCTTCATAGCTTCTGAAACATTGTAGATAATTTCCTCATCGTTCATTCTCAGTTTAATCATCCCTTGTTCAACATCAATTAAGGCTCGGGCTGTAGCCAAAAAGGGTCTTCCTAATAACATGGGTTTCTCACTTCCTTCTCCCATATCTAATACCACAAAGTCTGCAGGAAAGATAAACTTATCAACCTTGACAAGGATATCTTCTATGATACCATTAGGTTTCCTTACGGATCTGTCAGCCAATTGGAGTGATACCTCGGTAGGTTTCAATTCCTCAATCCCCAATGATTTGTAAACTGAAAAGGGCATTAGATTAATGCTAGCCCCGAGATCACATAAAGCTTTCCCAATGCCAATATCACCAATAGCAATAGGGATATTAAAACTCCCTGGATCACTAAGCTTATCTGGAATTTTCTGCTGGATAAAAGCACTACACTCTTCAGTGAGTGTTACAGTTTGGCATTCCTGCAGTTTTTGTTTCCTGGATAAAAGATCCTTCATGAATTTTGCATACCCCGGCATATTTGCTAGGGCTTCAGCAAAAGGAATATTGATATGTAGTTTCTTGAAAATGTCCAAGAATCTATCATAATGTTTGTTGTAGGCTCCCTTCTTGAATCTTTCTGGATAGGGTGCCTTAGACATAACATATTCGTGGCTTAACTCATGCTTTTCCTTTGCCACTACTGGTTGTTCTGCAACCTGCTCTTGTTCAATCCTGACTTCCTTTTCTTTTTCTGGTACAATTACCTCAATCTCTGGTTCAATTGCTTCCTTCTCTTGTTCCTCTTTCCCTTTTTCCAAATTCATAGGTGGTTTTGTTGGAACTGTCAGTATCTTACCACTTCTTGTTGTAACAGCCATACAGTCATCCTTTGGATTGTTGACTGTATTGCTTGGAAAGGTACCTGGAATTCTTTCTGAAAACTGTTTGGCTAGCTGGCCTATCTGATTCTCCAGATTTTTAATGGAAGCATTTGTGTTTTTATTGTTGGCTCTGGTTTCTTCCATGAAAGCATTGGTATGTTGAGCCATATCATTGGAAGCCTTAGCCATTTGAGCGAAAGCTTTTTCCCACTCGGCTGGCTCTTTTTGCTGAGTCTGTGAAGATTGAGTATAATTATTGTTAGTTTTAAAATCCATACCTAATCCTTGAGTCCTCCGTTGAAAGTTGTTGTTACCACCAGGGAAATTTTGATTTCGCTGGAAGTTTTGTTGTTGAGGACGCTGATCGTACCAGATCCCATTCACCTGTAATTGTTGAAGTGAATCTTCGGATGATGGATTTGGACACTCACTGGATTCATGACTTTCTTGGCATTGGTCACAAATCAGTGGAGTTGTTTGAACCTTTGACACTTGAAACTTGTCAAATTTTTCACTTAAACTGTCAAACTTTTTAGATAATGATATTACATCACTATCTGCTGGTTTTGTTACTGCTCTTTGTGTGGGAACTAGCACACTTTCATTTTCATTTCTTGCAAGCTTTTTGATCAACTCAATAGCCTGCTCAGATGTGCTTTCCCGAATAGAACCTCCAGCGGCACTATTTATTATCATCCTTGTTTCAGGGGTGATTCCATTGAAAAATATCACCACTTTTCTGTCATCATCTCCTTCGTAATGTGCACATTTCCTGTTTAGTTCCTGGAATCTGTTCCATGTTGCACAGAGTGATTCTCCTTCCAACTGGCGAAAGTTTATGATTTCATTCACCAGCTGATTATATTTCTCCATGGAGAAGAAATGATCAAAGAATTTGCTGGACAAATCTTCCCATGTAAGGATGCTGTTTGCTGGCTGTCGTTCGATCCACCTCAATGCTTTTCCCTTAACAGCGAAAGGGAACAACCGAAGCCTGATAGCATCTGTAGATACTCCATTGTGTTTGGTTGTATCACAGACCATCAAGAATCGGTCTATAAACTCATGTGGATCTTCATCATCAGCACCAAAAAATTGAACCCTTTCCACCAAAGAAATTAATGATGGCTTGAGTTCAAAATTGTTGGCCCCCACATTTGGCCTTACTATGCTTGAATTGGCCCTATTGAATACTGGAGTCAGAATTGTATTCAACAGTCTTGGAGGTTGATTGTTGGCATTTCCTCCTCGTCCATGACCAGCATTGTTGTTTTCTGCCATCTCTTGAATTGGTTGTAAAGGTATGTGCTTCAAATCTTCCCAAATAATCTGTCTAGGAGCCTTCCTTAGTTGCTTTTCTGTCCTTGTAATTTCAGAATCTATTACAAAGTCTTTAGTTGGAAGTCTACCTCGCATAAAAATCAGAGAAAATTATTAGTAGCACTTGAACAACACAAAACAAGATAAAAAGAATAAAGAATAGGAATCTAATCTCAAGAATCTACGGTTATTTGTAATATTGAAAACACAATCCCCGGCAACGGCGCCAAAAACTTGTTGCGTAATCGGCAAGTGCACCGATCGTTCCAAGTAATAAAGTGACAAATAAGATCGTCTCCACAGGGATTGGAAAACAATTACTACTATAATCAGTCCTCTTAATTTAGATTAATCGATTTTCCACACTATGGTAACTAAAAATGTAAAGACTTGTTTTTAGGTTTTCCTGAAAAAGACTTAAAATAAATGAAAAAATGTTTTTGTAGAAGAAGTGATGAAAAAGACTATAGCCAAGGTACATTCACCAATTGTTCCCAATTTTACTTTGGATTGATTCATAATACTTATTGAAATTAACAACTCAGACAAATTATCATCTTTTTAGAAATAATTAGTTAGATCCTAATCCCTTGGTGATCTAACCCTTTACTTCAGTTGGAACCCTAATCCCTTAGTAATTCCGCCTGAAAATAAGCATTATGTAGATAAATCCCACGACTGCAATCCATACAAGTCTATTTCTAGAACATGCATGGAGAGTCATCTTTATCCCCTTTCAGGATCAGTATTCCAATATTCCTATTGCGAACCTTGATCCCCAGAATATCATTCCCTATTAGGTTGATCAGATCTAACAGAAATAATATCAATACGCGCAAGATAAAGATGAAATATATTAAAATCAATACATATAATGATTCAATCCTTGTAACAATTGTTCACAAAGGGATCATGCCCCTGACTACAGAAATAGATCTAGCCAATCAACATCATGATCGCTGATCTGATTTCAACATGAACTGAAATTAAAAATAGAAGAAGAAGAATACAAGAACAGAACGACGAACGCGAAGAACGTCTTCCTCCTTCAGCCGGATCTGCTCCTCCAGGTCTTGTGATGTATTCTGATGTCTTTCTCTTCAAAGGTTGAGTCTCTTTTTATAAGAGACTTTGACCTAATTTGCAACATTTGAATTTTCATATTTTCGTGCCTCCCATGCTCAGAGCGCCACTCCCGCGCTCAGAGCGTGGGAGTTTCTGCCAGATTCTGCCCACCCGCGCTGATGGCGCGGATCTCGCGCTCTCAGCGCGGGATCTTCTGCCAAATTTCCTCCTTCCACGCTCAGAGCGCCATTCCCGCGCTGTGAGCGTGGGAACCTAGGTCTCTTTTGCAATGTTTTTGCCTTCTTTTATGCATTTTCCTTGATATTCAGACTTTAGATGCTTTTAATCTTTTTCTCTGCCTTTCTTGCATTGATTGAGTCACTTTCTTCTTCTTTTCGTCTTGTAATTTCCTATATGCTGATCGCATATCATTCATGCACCAACATTCCTGTTGCCATACAATCCCCAAAGGTCATTCCATAAGGAGCAAACTCATAGAAAGCATTAAACACAGATGAATTTATTCAAATATAAAAAGAGAAGAATTCATAACAATTAATCCATAAACAACGATTTAACCAGGTTCCATCATCCCTAACTACTGAAAAAACTAGCCAGACATGGCAAAATCAAACATAAAAGAAACTAGAAAAGCTTCCCCAAACTCCATTGGTGATTGGTGAATCTTCAATAATTCCAGTGTTGAATTGACTCTGATCCGTCTCCTTCGCTTACGAACATGTATCTAAGACTCCAAGGATCTAAAAGTGTTTTGCAGTGTGACGTAGTGAATAATTCTGACCCCTAGGTGCCTTTTTAAGGGTGTAGAATTCTCATCCTTGGTAGAATATTCCAATTGGGAACAAATTATATTCCTTGGGCGCTTAAGCCTTCGTTGGGCGCTTAAGCCGCCTGAGGCAGTAGGCTTTTCTTCATGTTGCGCGCTTAAGCGCGTTCTTCGTGCTGGAAATTCTTGCTTGTGGCGCGCTTAAGCGCGCTGTAGGACGCTTAAGCGCCCAAAGACAGAGACTGAATGCGTTTCTGGCGCGCTTATGCGCGATGGAGGGCGCTTAAGCGCCCAGAGGCAGAGGCTGAATGTGCTTTTAGGGGGCTTAAGCTTCCAATTGGGAGCTTAAGCTCCCTCTTCCAACAACTTGATAAGATCAAATCTTCTTTGTTCTGATCTTCATTCTTATTCTCCTTAGTTGTTGTCTTCATCTTCTCTGGTCGTTGTCCTCATCTTATCTAATCTTCATCTTGATCCTCTTTTTCCAACAAATCCTTTAAAATAACAAGAATTGATTTAATTAGATAAAAATTCAGATAATGTTCGTAATTATCATCTTAAATCTTAGTTTTCAACTTGTTCAACTAGATAATTCATAGTATTTTAGTCCATAAAACAAGATAAACTGAAGGTTTATCACTAATATCAGAGACAACAAAACATGGACAATCTTCAAGATAAGTTTAATGTCATAAGCCATTGTAAAATAATGTACATATCAATTCAACAAAATATCATAACATTGACAAATTCCACAAGCCGAGTATCAAGTTCAAAAGATGATTCAAGATCAAAATATCAATGTATAAAACTAAGTGACTTTACGATTTTTATATGCTAGTATAGATTTTATGATTTTGGTAGTTTATGAATCATGGGTTAATTAAACATATTGATAATCATTTTATATATCAAAATTTGGTAGAAATGATAATTTAGAAACATGAAGGGGCTATTTTGAAAAGTTTTGTAATACTCAATTCTAGTGCTATAGCTTGATCTTCTGGTGTGAATTTGAATCCTTGTTAATCTGATCTACCTAGCCATTTAGGACGATGATAGGGTGTTATCTTCATTTAAATGAGTAATTATCTTCAAAACAACCTTATCTCATGCTTATCTTGAGAAAAAATTCATGATGCACTTGATTTGAATTCAAATTCTGCACTTATCAGCTTATCCATTCTGTTATAACAAGAGGAATTAATCCCAATGTTCAAAAGTTTACCTTTTATAGATTTAATTCCAAAGCCTTTCTCCTCTAACTCCAAGAGCCAACAATTTAAGTTACACTCCTATAACCTAAACCAATGTGTGAGCTTATTCAATACCACATATAACACATAATTTATAACCATAATATTAATAATTCTCTAAGATATAATTAGGGAACTTACCCCAAATTCTTATAATTTCAAGGTTTAAATCCTAACCCAATAATGGGTCAACGGAAGGTTTTTCCAATCAACTAAAAATAAGAATCAATATTCCCACAACATATATATCATAATAAACTTTCAACTTCAAGATTTAAACCAACCCTTACATTCCCCCCAATATTTTGAAACCCTAACAACGTAAAATCCATCAAGTGACTAAAGGAAGTCATGATTTCTTACCTTTAACCCCTCGAGTATGAAAGGATAAAGCTCTAAGCTTCATTGGAGGACTAATTCCTCTCTTTCTTACTCATCAAAGTGGTGCACCAAAAAAATGGAAAGGAAGATGGGTTGTTCCATGGTAGTGGGTGAGGGGAAAAGATGTAAGTGGAAGTAGTGGCTTCTGTTGGGCCCTCCTTCAATGCTAAGCCCATTTGAGGGGTTTTCCTAAAATATCCCTAACCCTAATTTCCATATTTTATAAATACTCATTAGTTGGGGTGGAGGATAAGAAGATGAGAGGATTTTGTTTGAGAGAAATTCTGAGAGAATTTGTTTGATTGTTTGAGCAAAAGCTTCTGTCAGACATGAAGAACCCATCCCTCCTGTCCGAGCTGAAGCAGGGGGAGAAAATCAAGAAAATGAAGAAATTGATGATCAGCATCAAGCTGTTAATGACCAAGATGAGGTCCGAGTTGAAGATGAAATCCGGGATGAGAATGATGAACCGGGTTCTCAAACTGAAGAACAACCGAGATATCCAACTCGAGAAAGAAAACCCTCTACAAGATACCCATCTGATGAATACACTGTTGTAGCTGAAGACGGTGAGCCTCAGAGTTATGATGAGGCTGTGACGAGCTCAGAGAAAGAAGAATGGAAAAAGGAAATGCAAGACGAGATGAAGTCTTTGCACAAGAATTAGACTTATGAGCTGACTGAGTTGCCTGAAGGAAGACGAGCTATGAAAAATAAATGGGTGTACAATATTAAGAAGGAAGAGAACGGGCAGAAGCCGAGATACAAAGCCCGGATTGTGGTGAAAGGCTGTAATCATAATAAAGGAGTAGACTTTGAGGAGATTTTTTCTCCTGTGGTGAAAATGACCTCGGTCCGAGCTGTGTTAGCTATGGCAGCTTCGATGGACCTCGAGGTAGAACAAATGGACGTGAAGACGACATTCCTTCACGGTGATTTAGAAGAAGATATTTATATGGAACAACCTTAGGGGTTCCAAGTTCCAGACCAAGCAGACTTGGTATGTCGATTGAAGAAGAGCCTCTATAGCTTGAAGCAAGCACCTCGGCAGTGGTACAAGAAATTCGAATCATTCATGACTGATCACAAGTTTGAAAAGACAGAAGCCGACCACTGCGTATTTGTGAAGAGGTATGAGGCCGGAGATTTTTTGATCTTGTTGTTATATGTTGATGACATGCTTATTGTAGGAAAAGACAAATCGAGGATAGCCGCCCTGAAGAAGACATTGAGCTCGTCCTTCGCGATGAAGGACCTCGGCCCTGCAAAGCAAATACTCGGAATCAAGATTATCCGAGATAGACAAAAGAAGCTACTGTGGCTAAGTCAATAGAAGTATATTGAGAAGATTTTGAAGAGATTCAGCATGGACAAAGCCAAAACAGTGAGCACCCCCTTAGCCGGACACATAAAGCTGAACCAAAAGCAATGTCCGAGATCTGATGAAGACAAAGATGAAATGTTGAAGGTCCTGTACCAATCCGCCGTCGGAAGCTTGATGTATGCAATAGTTTGCACTAGACCCGACTTGGCATATGTTGTTGGAATGGTAAGCCGGTATTTTTCAAACCCCGGCAAAGAGCACTGGGAAGCAGTGAAGCGGATCTTCAAGTACCTCCGAGGTACCACCGATTTATGTCTCCGATTTAGAGAAGGCAAAGCCGAGTTGCAAGGCTACTCAGATTCTGATTTAGGGGGAGATTTCGACTCGAGGAAGTCGACTACAGGTTACATGATGAGATTTGCCGGAGGAGCTGTCTCTTAGCAATCAAGACTTCAGAAATGTGTTGCACTATCGACAACTGAGGCTGAGAACATTGTCGCGACTGAGGCAAGCAAAGAGATGTTGTGGATGAAGAAGTTCCTCATGGAACTCGGCCATGAACAAGACAAGTACAAGCTGGGTTGTGATAATCAAAGTGCAATCCATCTTGCGAAGAATTCGACCTATCACTCCCGCACTAAGCACATTAATGTGAGATATCACTGGATCCGGGATGTGGTGGAAGGTGGAGAGCTCGAACTTGTCAAGTTGCACACAGACCAAAATTGGTCCGATATGATGAAGAAATCGGTTCCAGCAAAGAAATTTGAAGACTGCTGTGAAGGAGCCGTGTTGATGCTGAAGCCTACGCATTGAAGTCGGGGGGGGGATTTGTTGGGCCCTCCTTCAATGCTAAGCCCATTTGAGGGGTTTTCCTAAAATACCCCTAACCCTAATTTCCACCTCCTATAAATACTCATTAGTTGGGGTGGAGGATAAGAAGATGAGAGGATTTTGTTTGAGAGAAATTCTGAGAGAATTTGTTTGATTGTTTGAGCAAAAGCTTCATGCTTTGCGTTTGAGAGATCTCTAGGGAGAGTTTGAGAGAAACATCTCTAGGGTAGTTTGATTATCACCATTGTTAGAGAGGTTGAGTTAACCACCACATTGGTGTATTTGATTCTTGTAACCATTATTTTCATAGTGGATTTCGATCTGGACTAGGTCCCGTGGTTTTTACTTCTTCATTAGAGAAGGTTTTCCACGTTAAAATCTGGTTGTGTTCTTCTTCTCTCTCCTATTTGCTTTTGATTTTTCCGCTGCATTGCCGACCTGGTGATATACAGGCCGAGCTACTGCCGAGATCTGAGCTCCGGATCTTGTTGATTGACTTCCGCGTAAAAGGCTTCCTAGCCGAGTTTGAGGGAACCGAGTTCCAAACAGCTTCTTACTCCAACTCTTAGTGGTTCAAAGGAAAGAAGAAGAAGCTTTATGGTCTGCCTCACTTTTTTTTTTTGGTAAGCTAGTCTGCCTCACTCTTTCTCACATGGTCTCTAGTTTTGAAGGATGATGAAGAAGAACATATGTTTCTTGGGGGAAGGAACCATGGAATGCAAAGGAAGTGGGGAAAAGAGGAGAGAGAAAAGTGACTTTTGGTTTAAATATCTCCCATAAGTAATAGACTCTTTTACCCCTAATTTCCTTATCTTTTACAACTCGACCACTGCTTCAAACCATTTCACTTGTAACATTAGATTCATTGAGGTTTAGATAAAGTGTAATACACTTAATTTTTTTAGGTTCCCACCCACTCTGCATAATTGTACTTTTTTTCAACACTTTTAATATTTGCACTTTTACCTCGAAAAGCGACTTAACTCAAAACTTACTTTTTCATCTTATTAACCCTCATATTTCACATTAACCCCTAATTAATATAAATTAATTATTCGGGTTACTATAGACATCATAATTAAATAAATAAATTAAAAATATCATAGAGGAATATCCTATCGAGATCGATTAAGGAAAGTAGAGAAAAAGCAAAATAATAAAAATAACACTTCTGTGGGTTTTATTTTAAAAGAAATAAAAAGAACAAGTTATTCTCACTTTAAATTCTGTTTTTGGAATGTTCCCTTATTTTATCACTTTTCTTATTGATAGAGTTTCTTCGCTCTTAATTTCTCTTTTTCTCCCTCGATAGAGTTTTCTAGCCTCAACCTTTTCCAAATAACACTATGATCAAGAACATGCGTGTTGGTTTTATTCAATATTAGAAATTCTCTATAGCTAAATTAAGTCATTATCTATGACTTGTGAAGAATAAAAAATATATTTTCTCAATTGAGACTTGTGGAATATTTCATGAAGGTTTGACAAATGAGGGAAAATAGCAATGCGATAGGCAACAAGTCCTACTTTTTCTTTTCAAAGTTTGAATGGGTTAATGAACCTAGGGTTTAACTTTTTCGTTTTTATGGCTCTGCTAATCCCAATTGTACAACTTGCGTTCAGGAAAACAAATTCTCTTTCCTTTTAATTCTAGAGACTCTTATCCAAATAGCTATTTTGCCTATTTTAAGTTTTTCGCATTTTATTGTTAGGAATGTGGCTTCCATACTTAAGAGGAGGGTGAATTGAGTATTAGATTTTTTTTTGCAAAAGCCCCTTTCTTATTTCTAAATTAACATTTATACAAAATAAGACATAATAAAAATTAGTCAATACATTCAAGCAAACCATAATATACAATCTAATATAATGATATAATTTAAATATTAGATATTAGGGAAGCAATTGAAGTGTTAGAAATAAAAGGTGAGGGGTGAGAAAAATGCAAACTCAATTTATCCTGGTTCGATCCTTATCACTTGTAACCTATGTCTAGACTGCAAGCCAATCAACAATTTCTCACTATTAGTAAAGCTTAACGGGTGCTTGATAAACCGCTACAACTTTCAAGTTTTTAGGTACTTGAAAATCTTACAACCTCTAAGTTTATAGGTACTTGATAACCTTACAATTATCTCCAAATTTCCTTAGGTATTTGGACACTTTTAAACTCAATAGGTCTTACAACCTTTTCAACTCAAATATATAAGAACGAAGTGTTTGGAAATAAATAAATACTCTCAAAATATGGATATACAACTTGAAGCATCATAAGTATATGAATTTCCACAATATGAGCTCAAATATGTGTAATCTTTGAAAGATATGAAAGAACACGTAAATGATAGTGTAAAAGCTCTCAAATTATCCTTAAGATGAATAACAATGATGATCAACCTTGTTTAGAGCCAAAAGAAATGTATTTATATTGATTTTGCCCAAAACTAGTCGTTTATGACCGTTTATAGTTGTTGTAGTCTTACTGGCTAGTAATGATTCAAAACCTTGCTTCTTAGAACAAGGAATTCAAATCCTTTGGCGAGGGATTCAAATCCTCCCCTGACAGCAAGTGAAAAAACGTCGAAATTGCATTTTTTTTTACATTGTGTTTCACTTTCAAATGATTCCTAACATTATAAGAACATATAATTGGCTCTTGGAAAAAAATTTATAAGGTTAAAACATGATAAAAGCATGTTGAAATCATTTTTAACCTTATTGAATCTTATGCATGAATTTCACAAATAGAAACTAATTTGATTCAAAAAAATATTTCATGCACATTCTTGGCTCTTATAAAAAGGATTATCATTTATCATATGTAGTTTTTTTTTCTTCCTAATGCATGCCATGATTATTAGTATAAGATTCATGCAATTTTGAAAAAATATGCAATATTGAGCTCATGAAAGAAAATACCATCATACCCTTACATAAATGTCTAAGTCTATAAACTAGATATCATAAGAGCTTGGACTTGATCTTTATTTACCATGGCTTGTGTTGTGATATTCCTTTTGTAAGTTATCCGTGATTTTGTTGTCCTTCAATATAGTCTTGTTTCTCGTGGTTTGGCTATTCAAATCTTTTCATGATTATTGCCCAAATTTGATGCTTATTACTCTTAGATTGTCATCTTAATGCTCTTGATTCATTGCTCTTGGCTTATTCTTCTTGCCTTGTCGTCATCAAGTCTTTTCTCTTTTTATTGTTGTCACTTTGTTATCATCAAAACATATCTTCTTTCTACACTTTTCCTAATTATTTGAATTTTCTCGATGTTTCTTGAATTATGTTTGGTCACAAAAGGATTTTTTCTCTTTCGCATACCAACATAAAAGGGGATAGAAATTTCCTACCGTAATATGGTGTCATCCTAATACTGGAATTATAGTTATTGTTGAGAAAAACTCTATTAGTTGCAATAGTCTATCCAAACTCTATTAACATATGTTCATTATGGTTCTTTCTATTTGTCCATTTGACTGTGGGTGGTATACAATATTAAAAATCAACTTAGTTCCTAAAGCATGATTTAAGGTCTTTCAAAATCTTAATGTGAATCTAGAATCTTTATATAAAACTATATTTACAAGTATGTCATGTAACCTGACTATTTCTTATATATCCACTCGAGCTAGCTTGTCCAATGAGCATGTGACTTTTATTGACAAGAAATGGGTTTATTTGATCAATCTATCCAGAATAACCCGTATTGCATAATTTCCTACTTGGGTCCTCAGTAGTCTAATTACGAAAACCATAGACATATTTTCTCATTTCCATTCTGGAAATTTCGGAGGTTGGAGTAATCGAGTATGTTTTTTATGTTCAATCTTCACCTTTTGACATATTAAACATTTGGCAATGTTTTGGGTTGAGATATGACATCAAATCTACTTATCGTGGATGATTGTCACTTAGCCCATTGACGATGTTCTCCCATACTTTGGGCTCCTATAGCTGTCTAATAATGATATCAGAGCCTATGGTTGATTGACCCGGGTTGACTAGGTAATTGGTTAGATCGAGTATTTGAAAATGATGAAGTTAAGACTTTACTAGTCTTGGTTCGTAATCTCATGAATACTCAAAGAAGTTTCCACTTGAGGAAGAACATATGTTGGGTGAGGGGAAGAATGTTAAAAATTCAAATGTGAGTGTTGAAATCCAATATTGGTTAGAAATTGATGTGTGGGTACCATATAAGTGATTGAGCTAAAATGTGGGTTCAGACTTATTTATTGTATTGGATTGTCTCTTAGTGAGTTAATAATAATTTCTCATGCTTTGGGTCCATGGCCGAGTAATAGAGGGGAGCTATGAGAAATCGACAAAGATTGTAACAACAATACCGCAACAAAATTTCTATGATGACATCTTCAACACACTCTTGCAATCTCCATAAAATATAGCAAAATAATGACAATATGTGCTCTAATACTTGAAGATAATTTGATAGAAAAACAATGAAACAAAATAATGTAGATACATGAAGACAATGTTTTTTTTCATAAGATTTTGTAAAAAGCACATAAAAATGTGAAGTTTTTCATTCTTCCTTTCACTAGTCGAAGGTGTTAAGAATATTCCAACTAGAGGTGGCAAAACGGGACGCTCATCCCGCCATCAACCTGTCTACAAATGAGCCAACTCGACCCGCTAGCCCGTCTAATTTTTTTTTTGAAAGTTTTTTTTCTTCCTTTTTTATTATTTAATTATAATTCTGGTAGGCTAATTTTCCCATCTTTGTCAATATCAGCTTCCTTGAGCAGAGGATCAATGGAGCCTCTCAAACTAGTATGCATTCCAAGTTCTTCCAAAGTAATATATCCATCCTTATCTATGTCAAGTTTCTCAAAAGCAGCCAATGGCGGAGCCAATCCATTCATTAAGTTAGGGTCAACAAAAATTTAGGTGGGGCCTAATATTAAATCTTATCCAGAAATCTAGCCACGATTATTTAACCATGTTAGAAATATGGCTAATTTTCAAATTTTAGTCTGGGCCAAGGCCTTACCCTGCCCCTAAGTGGCTCCGCCACTAACGTCAGTTGCTGCCACTTATGAGAGTCATGTTCCTCCAATTGGTGAACATGTAATGTAGTTGCCACGAACTCAGTGAAATCCACTAGTCCATCTGTATTTCTTGCTTGCAATATCTCTAGTACATGTGATTCTTTCAACTTCCAGGGAAGATCTTTAGCAAGAGCTTGTCTCATCTCTTCCAGGCTAACAGAACCATTTTTTTCCACTTCAATTGCATCAAATTGATCTTTCAAAAGTAAATTAAAAAAGGGTGAACTGGCGAGTTGAAAACTTAGCCTACGGCAGGGTAGGGCAGGCCGAATTCATTTTGCCACCTCTAATTCTAATGTGTTGAGAATGGTACGAGGGAGCCCAAAACCTTTGCAAAGGATTTATTCATCAATAGGCCAAATGAGAAACCACATAAGTGAGCTGAAACCACATCTTAACTCAAAACCTTAAGGCTGTAAATTTATGAGTCTTTTATACTTATATGGTCCTCAATTGGTCTAAGTCTAAATCTATCCTATGTGGGACTTACTTCACCACTACTCACTCGCACTTAATTATTTCTAACACAATGTTATCTATCCCACGATTTCTTTTAGTTATGGGCTGAGACTAGTGGCCCAGTTTTTGTGAAACTGATTGGTCTTAAAAACAGCTGAATAATGTGCATTTCAAGGGAATGTTCAAGAAGGATAAAAAAACAAGTTTCAAACGCGAAGGCGGATTTACCTCGTAAGATAGAATGTTCTTCCTAAGATAAGAAAAAGACATGCACCTTTCCTCATTTCTTATCCCATACCCCTTTCAATGAAAATCAAAAAATTCCGAAATATGTCCATGTGAGGGACCCACAAATCTCCTTCGTTTCAATTAAGTTCAACAATATCCTCAACCATTCAATTCAAAGCTAACGATTACCGCATGCCTGAAGCAGCTAGAACACTACTTTACCACTGCACATACATTGTGAAAAATACACATATTTGATTTAACATTTGGAGTGTAGCTCCCCAGATATGATCAACGGTGGTAGATGATCCAATGCAAATGCTAGGCACTTCGGTTAATAATCTAGTCCGTGCCAATGGGCCCGGATGTTGGCTCAAATGGCGGAACCACTTGCCCGCAAGTGCGGACATAAATTTGATTTTAGTTTTTCTTTTTCTTTTTCTTGGTTGCAGGTCCTTATTTGTCTCTTGGTTCAATATATATATTAGGAATAAATATCTTTTTAAGTCCCTAACAAAAAATATGGTCCCAATTTTAGTCTCTTACAAAAAAAAATAGTCTCGAGGTCCCTAAAAAATTTAAAGTGAACCAATTTAGTTAAAAATGTGGTCCCTCACAAATTCAAAAAAGACCTACATTAGTCACTCGAAAAGATCAAAATGGATCCACTTTGAATTTCATAGGGACCAGGTGACTATTTTTTTTTATGATGGACTCAAGTGGGGACCAAGTTTTTTGTTAAGAACCAAAAAAAATATTTTTTCTTATATTAGTTAGCAACGTAACAACGTACGAAGATGATTAAAACAACGTAGCAACACAAATTGATTAGAGAAAAAACTTATTCTTCCTCCCCTGTCACATACTCATTCCCATGCTCTCTTCATCCTTTATTTTCTTTCTCATTTTTATAAAAAAAGAGGATTGATTGCAGGTCTGACATTCTCAAATAAGTTAATATCTAGAGACGAGGTCTTCACTTTGATTTTGCTTGCCTTATGTACATGTAGTGTTGACTTTTTTATTCAACACTATAAAATAAAATAATGATGTATGGATATACGGGAGTATATTATCATATTTGTTTTGGAGGATTGGAAAGATTTAGGGGGAAATAATTGGTCAAACTATTGCCCGCAACTTGTTATGGAAGCAACTAGATTATGAGTGGGTTCAAACGTTGATTTAAACTTTCTTTAAAAAAAAAAAATTCAGAACAATTGTCCCCAAACCCCGCCACTAAATATGCGGACATAAAAATATTTTGTTGGGTACTGATGTTAGCTGCATCCAAATCGGATGTATCAAACATTTCTAGCTACAAACAGTGCATAGTCTATCTTTCGCAAAACAAGTTTGTTTGTATTATTGAGTGTAACAAAGACAAATTTTGCATAGTGAATTTAAGTTGAATATATTACTAAATTATTTATATTACAAATTAATATTAAATTATTGTACACAGTAATGTAATAATAATATATTAATTTCACTTTAAATGCATTAGACTTTCTCCGTTGAATTTTTTTGTTTTTAAAGTTAAAGTTTTTTCTAAAATGAAAAAACTCTTGAAAAATATAAGTGAGCGTATATCTATTACTAAATTAAAATAAATAAAATTTACAATAATCATTGATTTAATTTTGATATAACATCAATAAAATAAATAAAAAATTATAAGGTTAAAAAAGTTATAAATATAATAAAAAATATCTTTATTTTTTTGTGTAAACTTTTTTAATTTTCAAATTCAAAGAGTAAATTATGGCGCTAGACATGTGGAGAGTCCCACACGCTTTTGAAATTATAAAAAAATGACAACCGGCCTTCCTTAAAATGCCCAAGCTCAACCTTTGGAGAAAACTTTCGGTACTCCTGCTCCTAGTGTAAGTACATTCAGGTCAAAGGGGAAGTTTTTATGACTTAAAAAGAAGGGTTTTATAAGAGTTATGTTATAGGAAAAGTGTTTGTGTTATGTTATAGAGATTCATTTTGCGTGTCGGAAATTTTTGTTTATTTTTTGTTGCGGGCCCCACAAAATGTTGTGAGTGTAGGAAATTTTTTATGATCATGTTAAATTATAGATGATAAATCCTAAAAAGAATTATAAAGGAAAAGATGAGTTAAAATATAAAGAAAATTTCTTTTCCAATAAAAGGGAGTATTGAGTTCGATATTCTTGTAGTAATTAAAAAAAATCCCAAGAGTAGCTCAGTTGGCAGTTGAGCTCTCAAGGGATTGCTTGGTGCAGGGATCAAATTCTGCCTCAAGTAATTTTTTGGAAAATCTTTGGGGGCCAGACGATAAGGCAAAAATCTTCGGTTGGAGGTTAATCTCGTCCTTTCTCCGATTGAAAAGTTTAGTGCACTCATTATCACAATGAAGGGCTAGCCCAAACAGGCCGTATCCCGAGAATATGGTGCCTCCTAGCAATGTACCAAAAAAAAAAATCCTACCTTTGAGATTATGTTGAGGACTTCGAGATTGAATGATGCACTAAATATCTTGTTTGATTGACCCTCAACTTTAGTGGTGGAGTCAGAGAAAAGACACGGTTAGTGTCAAAAAATCGAATTAGTAAAATTCAGCTAATACGAATGTTATATTATTTTTAAAAATCTAACCAATACTAAAGTTATACCAGAATTTTTAAAAAAACATATAAGATTTTTAAAAATCACTGGCACCAGCTAGGAATCAAGTGGCTGCGCCACTGCTATATTTGCTATCATATTTGTTTAAAACTATGGATAGATATGAGATTCACTCTGTGTTTGGTTCCTCTTATTTTAGTTTCTTTTCTCCTTAATTATAAGCAAAAGTTAAGCCAATTAGGTTTTAAAAAAGCTTTTTTGTAATAAAAAAAAAGCCAAAAGCTCATAGGATGAATTTTTTTTAAGTTCTTATTAGTTTTTCTTGAATTGTATACTTTTTTTTTTTTGAAATGAAAAGTCATTAAGACAGAGAATGATTTTTCTTAAAATGTGTGTTTTTAAGCTAATTTTTTTATATAATTACTAAACAACTTTTAACTTTTTTTTTAAATTAAGCTTAAAAGTATCTTCTAATTTTAAAAAATATGATCAAAAAGCTCTTATTGAGATATTGTGTTTTGAGGTCTTATTTGAAGGTGATTGAAGATTGTTAAGGGAGATTCATGTGCATGAATAAGAGATGCGATAGTGTAGGAGAGTTGTCCATGCCACGGTTCTCGAATTGGATTAAATTATATTTTCCAATATTTTAAGTTATGTAAATAAGAAAAAGGTATGTGAAGATATGCAATTTATATGGTTTAGAATTTAGAATTTGGTAATTGGTAGTTGGCATGTTACATGTTCAGTACACATGCCCAAAACAAAATTATTGATATATTGTCCTATTCAGAATTTATCAGGAGCCTAAATCCATTATAACAATTACTTTTTTATGTAAATTTTATAAAATATATATTTTCTATAATAAAATAAAAATGTTAGATAGAATCATAGAAGTGTGCAAGTGAGGTCGTCCTGCCTGTAAAAGAGTAAAAGTGGTGTGTATGGTCATCATTTGATCCGATCCTGAAATACAAGCAAAGACCAATACTAAGACCCGTTTGTATGGGCTTTTTTCTTCAAAAACTGTTTTTTTAAGAAGAAAAAAAAATTATTTCTTGAAAAAAGTCTGTTTGGATATGTGCTTTTTAAAAAAAGCAGAAGTCATAAAAAAAGCCAAAAACCTACTTTTTTCAGAAGTTAAAAATTTTAGCTTTTCAAAAAAGCAGAAGTCAAAAGTCAAATATTTTTTTCAAAAATCAAATATTTTTCTAAAATTCTAAATAGCTGTAGCTTTTATAAAAAGTATTTTTAAAATAAGGAAGTCATAAAAAGGACTTTTTTTTAAAAGTGAATACAAATGAGCCCTAAGTTTGTTTTCTCATTTGTAATATAATTGGTGTGTAAAAGAGCATCACGCATCCGAGCAAGGACACCTACCACAATGAGCACATAATCAATTCATGTTATGCATAAATCAATTTTGTAAGGCTACTTTTTATTTAGTTTTTATATTTTTTATATAATTTTTTAAACTGATTTTTAATTGATTTATTTTTAGACTTAATCCATAACAAAAAAAAGTAATTGTTATTTTTAATATGAGATGAATATAATGCAATGTAGCTTAGGATGACATTTTGTGATATAATAAAGTGTTACAAAAATCTAACATATAAAATTTGCTTCAACTCTTGGATTTTAATAACTTTAATTTGAGATCTTCACTTTTGTTTTTGTCAACATCAAAATCCTTTAGCATATATAAGAGGTCCTTCATAGGTCGGATTAATAATAACATAATACAAAGACAATTTGGCATTTTCATCTTTTGTTCCTCATTAATTATTTAATAACCATTTTGTCCCTCACTCAGAACTATCTACCAATCTGCCCCTCTTTAGTCGATTAAGCCAAAAATTTAATAGATTAAATGGTCAAAATAGGCAAAAATCATTGACTTGAAGATTTAGTCGATTAAATCTTCCTAATTAGTCGATTAAATCTCCCTATTTCTTCTGATAAAGAGGAAAATTTAATCGATTAAGTTGAAGATTTAATCGATTAAATTGAATATTTAATCGATTAAAGAGAGGCAGATTGATAGATAGTTTACAATCAGGGACAAATGGTTATTAAATAATTAATGAGGGGCAAAAGGGTGAAAAAGCCGACACAATTTGTTCTAAAGGAAAGTTTCCTTCCGTCCTCAAAGATGTCGTTTGAAGACTGGCCAAAATTTAAACAAACAATCCATTAGTAACTTCGAGTTTGCATTGTTCATTCGGCTATTGATGACCGGCCCCACGAATTGTTATTGTAAGTTGCATAATTCCATAACGAAAATTATTTTTATATAGAAAGGAGGACATCCCAAAATCTTGCAGTCCCAAGAAAAACCATAGATGAGGTGAACAATAACACTAGGCAAAGAAAGAGAAAGAGAAAGAATAATAAATGACTGTGATTAAATTTACTAAGTTTGTGAAGCATTTTCCTATATAAATAACAAATTCTATCGAATGAGTGTAGCTTAATTGGTGACACAGGTTGAATAGGTTGCAAGAGAACTTATATTTGATTTCCACTAAATACACCTTTAATCTCATCGCCCCGGCTCAAAGAATTAAAGTGAAAATATCGGAGGCTGACTCACTTCAAAGAGATAATTAGGATTGATATAAAAAATTAAAATAAAATAACATTGTGAATTCCATAAACCATATGCATGCAAAAGAGCATAGTGAGAACCAACATAGGAGTACGACTAGGGGTGTTCATAAACCGATCCAAACCGATGCAAATCGCAAAAACCGAACCGAAAAACCGAAAACCGAAAAACCGAAAACCGAAAAACCGAAAACCGAAAAAAATCAAAAAAATTTACTTGATTGGATCGGTTTTTGGTTTTGATGTTGAAAACCGATCCAATCCAAACCGAACCAAATTTTTTTTTACCAAATTATACCTATTCCAAATAATAGCCGGCCTAAAGTTTTAAACTCACCCGTGTGTTAGCCCATTAGTTTTAAACCCACCCAAAGTTTTAAACTCACCCAAAGTTCTAAACCTAATCCATCCAAACTCACCAGTGGCATCTGAGTCTTGTCGTCCTATCAGTCTCTCACTCTTCTCAGTCACTCACGCTCTGGCACCAGTAGCATATCTCTTTCTTCTCAAAAATCAACGTTTGTTTCTTCCGTTAAACAGCCAAATAAACATATAATAAAGGTATTGTAACACTTGATTTTATTTGCATCAAGGGCTTGATAAAGGTATAGCAAAGCAGATTTCTAGATTTCTTCCCGTTCGTGTGATGTAGCAATAATATTTTCCTTCATTTTTCGTTGGTTTCAAACAATCGCCTTTTATTTTGTGTGGCTGTGATATAACGTTTTTGAGACTGGAAAATAATTATTGGGTAATATTTCTTTAACTTATGTTGTTCTCATGCTTGTGTCTTGAATATTGTTGAAGACTGGAAAAGAGCAGGGGTTTATATTGTTGATTGATTTAAACATGGCTAGTGAAATATACTTCCAAAGTCCTTGATGATTTGGTACTCCCACATCACATGTTTGATGAAAATCTCATCAGTGAATCATTCTATTCCACGATTAATGTGCCCGTATCAATTGTTTGGATTTGGTTTGGTACCTAGATGCTTTGGATGGGTTTCTTGCCATGTGATTTAAAAATAAACTATTTTTTTACATCAAATGATGTGCCTTGGTTTGATTTGATAATGGATAAATATGTTGGTTGAGTAATGTTTGATATTATGCTGCTTGCACCTAAGTTTCTGCCTTAACCTATTCAACCCCATGTTTTCTGGCCAACTCCTGATCCCCAAGTAGAATCAGATCATGTTCTGCGAAATAAATCACTGCCCTTTAATTTCAACTTGTGCAGTTCCATGTATGACACAATATCTGAAATTCTGAATCACAAGCCATATATTCTAGTTTTCATTGCTATCTTCTTTGATAGAATTACTAGAGCCTAGAATAGTCTCCATATGTCGATCGCTCTCATTCAAATACTTAGTTAAGTTGTACTCTTCTGCATCATGGAGTTCTACAGAGTATGTCCTCTGAAGTTTTGACTTCTACTGTTCTTTTATGATTTCCAAGCTTTCTTCTTCACCTCTTAGTATTTGTAACACCTGTATTCAATCAAGAAAAAGATATGTGCTCTATATCAGTTGACTATCATTATTAGCATGTGCGTCTCAAATTATGTCCTTTCTATTTTAACATTTTTCTGACATGTTTTCACTTCCTTATCAATTATAATGCAGGTATTGAGACAACATTTACATCATTGTTAGCAAGCTACTTTGTTGAGTAGGCAGCAACTTAATAGTAACAATGTTTGAAGTAAGTTTTAATTACTTGTAAAGCATAAATTTTATCTTTGAATTTTAGTTTAACTATGTTTATGAATTATTTTATTTCATATATGTGCAGGCACAAAATAATGAAAATAGGGAAAGGGTGGTTAGTGAAAATGCTGAGTCTGAGTCCAGAAATTGGACAACATCTGAAACTAATGAGCCTCAAAGTCAAACCAATTCAGTTCCAGTTCCAGAAAATTCAAATGTGGATAGGAATGGCAAAAAAAGAAAGAGCGGAGAAGCTGGAGAAGCTTTAGCTGAAGAAGATGATTCGGGTAAGAGAAAACCTACCAAACCTAGGTCTTGGACTTGGGATCATTTTGAAAAAGAAATTAATCCAAAAACATTAAACCCGAGAGCTAAATGTAAATGGTGTGGGGCTACTTATGCATGTAATACACATAAAAATGGCACAACTAATTTGAAAAATCATTTGTTGTCTCAATGCAAAAAGTTTCCAAGAGATTCAAATGATTCTAGTCAATCAATTCTTAGTCTCCAACAATTTAAAAAAGAAGATGGGAAAGGAATTGGTAAAGCTTTTGTTGGTGTAGCTTTTGATGTTGAAGCTTGTAGACAAGCTCTTGCTAGAATGATCATTGTTGATGAGTTGCCATTTAAATTTGTGGAGGGGGAGGGATTCCGACATTTTATAAGTGTTGTGCAACCTAAGCTGGATATTCCTGGAAGAATTACTATTGCTAGAGATTGTTGGAATCTCTATTTAAATGAGAAGAAAAAATTGAATTCTATTTTTAGTGTTCCGAATCAAAGTGTGTGTCTTACAACTGATTGCTGGAGTTCTGTGCAAAATCTCAATTATTTGTGTCTTACTGCTCACTTCATTGATAATGATTGGAAATTACATAAAAGAATATTGAATTTTTTGTTTGATCAAGAATCATAAGGGTGAGACCATTGGAAGGAAAATTGAGAAGTGTCTTCTAGGTTGGGGAATTTCGAAAGTTTTCACTATTACTATTGATAATGCGAGCTCAAATAATCTTGCTATTGCTTACTTGAAAGCTAGAATGGAGGATTGGAATGCACATCCGTTGAAAGGTGAATATTTGCATGTTAGATGTAGTGCACACATTTTAAATCTTGTTGTCAATGATGGATTGAAAGAGTTGCATGCTTCAATTAATAAAATAAGAAATGCTATTAGATTTGTGCGTGCTTCCGCTAGTCGTATGGATAGATTCAAGACTTGTATAAAAGATTGTAGGATATAAGAAGGCGACATAGTTCAATTAGATATTCCTACTAGATGGAAGTCCACTTATATTATGCTTGAAAGTGCATTGAAGTTTCAAAAGGCATTTAAAAGGTTAGGAGAGCGTGTTGCTGAATTTGCAATGATGCAAGGTGGAATTCCAAATACTGAGGATTGGGATAATGCACGGGTGTTTGTGAGATTTTTGAAATTTTTTCATGATGTCACTGAAAAAGTAGGAGTATTGGGGGATAATCTGGTTCTTTATATGTGACTTTTTCTCAATATTTTCATGAGTTTTGCATGATATTGAATAACTTAAAGACATGGAGTAGGAGTATGGATCTGTTACTTGGGCCCATGGCTGAAAAAATGAAAGCTAAGCATGACAAATATTGGGGGAACATTAAAAATATCAACATGATGATTTTTATTGCTGTGATACTTGATCCCCGATATAAATTATGATTTGTGGAATGGAGTTTTGAGAAGCTTTATGAAAGGAATGATGCATAATTTTTAAGTGTTACAGTTAATGAAACTTTAAACAAGATGTTTCACAGCTATAAAGATTCTCATGGAAAAAGTCTTTCTCAATCATCCACCAGAGATCTTCATGAGCTACAAGACACTGATTTGGCAGCATTTGATGACTCTTCATTTGCTAGTGAATTTGAGAAGGACATAACTGTGAGTGAGAGCTTGAATAAAAATGAGGTGGATCTCTATCTCATGGAACCACTAGAGAAAGGAACTCAAAAATTTGATATCTTGAATTGGTGGAAGGTGGACTCTAGCAAATATCCTACTCTTGGTCTAATAGCTAAAGATGTATTGGCTATGCCAGTATCTACAGTTGCTTCAGAATCTGCATTCAGCACTAGGGGTAAAGTTCTTAACAACTACAGAAGTACTCTTACTCCAAAGACAGTTAAAGCATTAATTTGTGCACATAATTGGTTTCGATCCACTCCTTTTTCCAATGATGTAGAAGAGCTTATAGAAGAATTTGTAAAGATGGAGATAGGTAATTTATTTTATTCTAGTTGTATAACTTTTTAATTTTAAATCATCTTTTTATTTTTTAATTGTTAAGTTACTAACAATATTTTATTATAATTTTAGATATTTCTCCAAATACAGAAGTTGATGATGATTTTGATGAGGATTCTGATTAAAAATTGATGGTGTAATTTGTTATTTTTTAATTTTAATTATTGTTGAAAGACAACTTAATTGTTTTGTACATATACTTCAATTAATGAAAGATAACTTAATGTGAAGTATCTACTATCTAATTATTTTATTGTTGATTTGTTTTGTGATGCAGGATATGGGTTACAATATCTTTGATTAGTGTTGGATTGTTGTTTCTTTGTCCAGAACATATTCACAATCTACAGCTCTTTAGTGTGTGCCATTTTTTTTTGTTATTCTGTAATAGTTATTTTCATTTTGATCACTTTGGTTATTGCTGAGTTGAGTTTTGTCAAGTTTTAAGTGTTTGTTTCTGCTTGTCTGCTACCATTTGTATGTATTAAGCTGTTTCTTACAAAATTTGGCTGATTCTGCTGTAAGCACTGCATTTATTTTGTATGTTGTAATGTCATGAAAAGATAATGCATATACTTAATGGCTTCTTTGCTAGAAACATGGGGATGAAGCAGTTTAATTCACGTACCTTGGGTAGCTAGATATTAGGTTAGAACTTGGAACTATCTGGCCTTGGGAACATGTAATTCTTTCACCTTGTGCTATCCAAATGCATGCTATTTTTTATCATTTCACCTTTGGATCTATGTGTAAGAGTTAAAATGTTTTGGACTGATTGATCCTACCTGCCATAAAATTCGTACACCAACTTTTGATATCCACAAATTGGAAGAAAGATACTACTGAATATCATTGGTATATTCACTATTTTGATCAACGTGTAGATCTTATAATGATGTCAAATGATTAATTTTGGGACGAACTCTGGTCTCTTTGAACCTTTAACTGGTGTACAAGACATGTGAACCAATTCTGATCAACGTTTGAAATGTTTTGAAACATCGTCATTTTTCTGAAAATAATTCTTTTAAGTTTTGTTTTTTTGGCTTTTCAAAAAAACGAAAACCGATCCAATCCAAACTGAAAAAAATTGGATCGGATTGGATCGGATTTGAAAAAAAATTCAAACCGATCGGATGATGTAATGACCAAACCGAAGGAATTGGATCGGATGGTTTTTTGCTTCAAAACCGATCCAATCCAGACCGCGAACACCCCTAAGTACGACCTTGCAGAGGCAGGGGTGTGTGCTAGCTAGCGTCCCCATTCTTGGAAAAAAATTTAGTGCTCCAGACCCCATATGGTCCTTCCATTCATTAAGTGACACTTGTACAAAAGTTTATTTTTTATTTTTTCTCTCTCCTCTATCTTCAATAGTTGTCTCATTCTGAATGGTTTGGACCACTGAATTAATGGTGGTCCAGTTTCACCAAAATTCTTCTCCCGAATCTTCTTTAGGTGTTGTTTGGTATGATTATTTTATTTGGAATTCTAGAAAAGTGGGGTGGGAAAATTTATTTTTTCATGTTTAGTAGGATGAAACATAAAAATATTCCAATGAGATTTTTTTTCCCAGCATTTGATATTACATAACAGATTCCAGAGAAAGAATACCATCTCAACCATGGTTTTTGTTTCCCACTGCCTAGGAAAAGAGTTTAACTTCTGTCAGACAAAAATGCCCTGCGAAGGGTAGCATTCTAGCGAGTCAATACTGATGAAGAAATTGAATTATTTTTTATCCCCACATGTTGCACGGTCTCACCCCATTTAGCATTTGGGAAAGAATGGAAGTCTGAGTTAGCCGATGAAACTCTAGTTGTGGTGTTGAATACGAAATCTTGTGAATAGAGTAGAGTAATTGCTTTCATTTCTGAAACTCAAGCACAATGTAGAAATGGTCAAAATGGAAGGATTTGAACCTAGGGAAACCTGCAAAAATGGCTAGCTGCATGAACTATTCTTCAGTTTTGTACTTTCCCTTGGCTCTGTAGATTGCCGTTGGGGGGAAATGAAGACAACAAAAAAATTGACCATCGAGAGAGAGAGAGAGAGAGAGCTCAGGTAAAATGAACGTTGAAAAAAAAAATTCAATATTCAAAATCTAGGGTAATTTTGATCCAGATTCCCAGCAATATTACAACAAACCAAATATAGCATCAGAAAAATTAACTCAACATTCTCGGTCAAAATCTGCCCTACCAAACAACTTTTTAATAATATTCTAGGGAAAATAAATTTCTTACCATATTCCTGAAAATTATGAGTCTCGGGTAGTAATTATTTTCTCTTGTGTACAAAATCAATATCGGGTCGAAACCATTCTATTTATTTTCTCGCGTATAAGCATAGTATTAAATTTTTTCTCGATATATTCCCCTTATCTTGAATTATCCGATTAATTCGGTTAAAGTATTGTTGAACCGATGACTCTTCCAAAACCATTTTCTTTATTCCTAAAATTCAAACTCAAACATCTAATTAAAAAGAACAAGGTACTTATTACTTGAACTAATAATTATTGATTAAACCTAACATTTCCAGCTGGTATAAGTTGCAACTACACCTGTGGTATGTTGTGGATAAGAATAATAGGGTGTTGGACTTGCATCAGCACACTAGTTGTTGTGAACATTGGTAATAAGCACGAGATGGAATGCTATTATTATTATTATTATTATTATTATTATTATTATTATTATTATTATTATTTCTAAATTTGTTTGAGATAATTTTATTTCCGGCAAATTTACAAAAAAAAAAAATTATTTCGACTACCCCAAAACTACGTCATTTTTTGATGTTAGGTGAATTAATGAAGAATGTTTTAGGGTGTTAGGAGAATTAAATAAGGATGTTTTGGTGTTTTTGTTTATTTATTTATTATATGAATTTTACCAAAACATACTTTATTAATGCTCCTAACATCCAAAACGGTGTAAGTTTAGGGTGCCCACAGATAAGATGATCTTAATTGACTTGAGAAATGATAAACCCTTATTATTATTATTAGTCTGCTAGTTTGTCTGAAAGAGTCTCTGCATATGAGTATAATCGTATGAGAGAGATAGTGACAACCATATCCACCCAAAATCAAGAATTGGAGACAAAGATGACTCTTATGAAAGAGCAGCTGGCAATTTTGATGTCTCGTGTCTCCATGCCTACTGCTACACCTCCTGCTTGATGTCGAAGATAGATGTTTATGATGCCCAATTACACAAGGATAGTTGATAGACATTTTATGATCTTTTTATATATTTTGTGAACACTACTTATTAGTTGATATTGTAGTTTGATACATTTGTTATTTTTTCTTTTACAATACTTTTGATCATTAAGACTTTTAGCTATTTGGTTACGACTATGATGGTTTGTATGGTCATAATTATTGTAAGTTCCAAACTAGCTTTGATTGATTATATGAAATTGATGATTTATATTATGAAAATTATCAAGTATAAATTTTGTTAAAAAAACAAAATATTTTATTGAATATATTTTGGAATTATGATGGAAAATTTTCATTCCTAATAGGAACAAAAAAATTTCGTCCCTAATATTTTGAAAGTAGAGATAGAATTAGGGACGAACAAATTTCGTCCCTAATAGGGACAGACATATTTTGTCCCTATTTGAGATAGAAAAAATCCTTTTCTAATTCCGTCCATATTAGAGACGAATTCTAGCATTTTATAAATCAAAATTGTTGACAATATTAGGGACGGAAAACACATATTATAGACAGACTTTATTTCATCCCTATTAGGGATGAAACTAAATTTCCATCCCAAAACATTAGCTAGGAACGATTTATGCCTTTTAAGGACGGAATTTGTCCGTCCCTAAAACCTGTTTTTTTTGTAGTGTGGAGAACTAGTTATTAATCATTTCCCAGGCATATTTGTAAGCCCACACTCGAAATGGGCGCAATCCTTTATATCAATATATACTAAATATGCTTTCAAAAAAAAGATACATTACTAAATAGTTATTTATTTCTTAAAAATATTTTATCGGTACATTAATCAACTGGTAAATAATTGTTTCAATTTAATTAATGATCTCAAATCCGAGTTCTCAATAACTTGATAGGAAGAATTTGACTGCCATGTTGATCCTTCTCGGCCATTCATGAATAATATCCTTAAAAATATTTCACCTGAATATTTCCATACATTTTTATTTCAATGTATTTCATTTAGACATATTGCCTCAAGAAAATACAGGCCTATAAAATTGCATGCATGAACATTGACTAGTTTTTCTTCATGGATATTGTTATGCATACATCAGGTCCAATAAGACCACATCAATGATGCAGCACAGAGCCAATCATTGTGAGGATTACCTAGCCACTTGCTTGCATAGATAAGGGTCTATCATAAAAAAATTTCAGACTACATTCCATGTCACGAACTGTTGGAATATAATTAATATAAATAAATTTTGAATGGATAGATTATATTTATAAAAAAAATTGTTTACAAATTGCACTCTGTACTACATATAGTATATATACTATATGTAGTATAGAGTGCAATTTTGTATTCAGAAAGATGAGAGTTATATTTATAATTTTTTTTATCACAGGATTATTATCTATCTCTTTATCACAGTATATATATTTTTACCATCATGCACATTTTGTATTATTCACTACCCATTGCACACATCCTTTAGCAATTATGTCATTTCAAAACACAATATTCCTCCTTGGAATTTTCAAGAAACATCTATTATGTGTCAATTCTCTTATGTAATCTCCCACCTGAACCCCTACTAGGAGTCATTCTCAAGTAAAATCCTATGCATCATTGCACACATATAATCAAGTCACAACATAAACAAATCACAACTACTCAACATTATAAAACCATATTAATACCATTACTTCACCACCTTTAGTCATGCTTTCTCATATCCCATTTGTTTCCCTTATGACACATTTGTCAAGTCAAACCATCATTCCATTATGGACCATTATACTCTCAATAAGATTTGTCTAATGCCATCCATGGCAATTTTTCTCAACTTCTTACATTGTACTCTCTATACATATGATATCCTCACTTATGTTCAGCCAACATTAAATCATCATGGACTAAAGTCCCATTTTTCAACATTGAAGTACCTAACGCATCATTTTCATCGTTATTTTAAGGTACTCCCATCCCTCAATCCAGATTTCGAAGATTCAAATTATTTCTACATCCAAACATCTTAATTCATCCAAGTGTATGCCCTTCTCAAAGGTCTTATAACCTTCTTATTTAACCTTAAGGTGACTAAGCTTACACATAAGCATACATATTCCAACTTTCAAGAATCCATCGGGATTCCAAGCCACTCACCATGTTAAAGTTATACCACTAATTCCATATATACTCAATTGTTTTAACTCCCCATACATATAAGGAAGACTTACCAAAACCGTCATCACAATATCAACTCAATTCAATCATACTTATTAATCATGAGTCCATAATCTCAACTATGGTAGCATTCTACCTCAAAGGTTAGACACAATATCTCAATTTGTTCTCACTACGTCCTCAATTACATCAAATTCACTTACAACATCTATGTCTGTGGAGCAATCAACACTGCAACCACGACCTCAGTCTAAGGACTGATATTGGTGCTTCAGGGTTGTCACAAAGGCATCTTATAATGGCCACATATATGACACAAAGAAATGGGTTGATCAGGCCCAAACTAAGGAATCACATGTACAGTAATCTATAAGAGTCTACGTAAAACTATACATCACTCACCTCAATCACACAATCATCAGAGTTCCTTAAGAAACTGCTCTGATACCATAAAATGTAACAGCCTGTATACGGTTAAACTTTTTTCATTCATTACGCAACATTTAAAATCATTAGAACATAATAACTAAAAAGTTGTGACCGTAATAGTGACACATTGCGGAAGACTTATTTCAACTACTGACATAACTTATTTTCACTTATTATTAGACTCTCAAGTTCCCATACACTATATATTATGGATATATACTATACTTGAGCATATATATGCTCAAGTATAGTAAATACCCATAATATATAGTGTAATTTATAAGAACTTATAAAAATATATATATATATATATATATATATATATATATATATATATATATATATATATATAACTCTCATCTTTCTGAATACAAGTATTTATCAGGGTTTGGATTCATAATCACCAAAGCCAGGATTTTTGTGGTAAAAATAGGTGATATATCTTTTTCGACGAAATTTACATTTCGTCTATAAGATGACCACTGTTTAATTTTTCGGCGAGGAAATATCCGTAGAAGAATATTACAAATATTGAATTTATTTTAAGTTTCTTTTATCTTAAAAGTAGAAATATAACCGAATATAATTTTACAAAAAATCTTATCATAAAAAAGAATTTTTTTATAATGCATGAAAAAAGTTTGAAAATATGTATATCAAGTTTTATCGATGGTTTATTCTATTGGTAACTCGTTAACTCAATCTAATATTTGTCGGCAATACTTATCGATGCATGCAAGAACTAAAAGTTTTTACCCGTCCTTAATTCCTGTGTATTCATTGGTAGTTTTTTTTTTTTTTCTTCGTTAGTGAAATGCAAAATTCTAGCAATGATAGTGGTTAAATTTAACCACCACCATTTGTTAGAATTTTAATTCTTGGAAAATTAGTTCTCTTTCTTGCTGGCCATGTGATTCTTGCCTCTTAATATGGTTGATAATTCGGGGCGACATGACACGACATGAATATAAATACATTCAGGGTTCGTTTGGTGGACATGATAGGATAAGAGTAGGATACGATATGAGGCTAATTAATAAGGATAAGATATGATATGGGGCTGATAAGCCGATATCATATCATGTGTTTGATGAGTATCTGATTAGCAATCTGAAAAGATTATGTAGAAGGATAAAGGATAAAGAAAAAAATATATAATGCAATAAATACAAATATATTGGGTAGCGTGGGAAGTATTGGGTATCCAATATTGGTATCATATTCTGTTGAATCCTAACCCAGCTCCCCTCATAGGATAAGAAATCATGTATTGGATAGGATAAAATGAGACAATATGATAAGCTAATCATATCCTATTGACCCACCAAATAAGAGATAAAAGTATGATATATTAAGTTATATCTTATCTTATCTTCTTTATCATGTGCTCCAAACAGGTCCTCAATAACACGATACGGATTTGAAATTGGGTTAAATCTTTAATACGAATGCAACATAATTATTTTGTGAGTCAACATGTTTCGACACCATATTAATAACTCATAAATTTATAGTGTATCACTTATTATGCTGGTTGACATAACACGAATAATTTAACAATCTCAACTTGTATTACTTATTATGCGAATTATCACGACACAATAGAATAGGAATAAGATGTAAGAAGATTAATGCGGGTCAATTCTGGATTCGCAAGTTGTCATACGATATTGTGATGCGACACGAAACGGATTTGAAAATGGATTAATTTGTTTTGTAATTTTTTTGTCTTTTAACTTGTTTTATCAACTAAAAAAAGAGGTAGGATATTCATACTACCAAATTTTTCTACTACCACTTCACTACCACTCTAATCACCATTGAATTAAAGGAAAAGTTGAATGAAGAGAGAGAAAAGGAAAACAACTTTTGAATCCAATGGTGATTAAAGTGGTAGTGAAGTGGTAATAGAAAAATTTAGTAGTATGAATATCCTACCTGAAAATGCCACATAGTTGTATAAAAATAAGCTATCTCGCATAATACGGGGACAGGTTGACTAGTTGGGATTTTTTTCTGTAATGCTAGTTATGGACTCTTTTACACCCGTTTGATCTATATTTGATACATTTTTTTTTGGGATAAATAAATTTCATGTGATAGGAAAAAGTTCCTCTCATATTAGTGAAAGCTCAATTTTCGTGTTAATATTTTTTTTTTTAAAGTTAATGGGCTCATTTGATTGTATGTGTAGGAGAAAAGTTCATCTCATGTTACATGAGAAAATACAAACTTTTTTTTTCTTTCTCTAAACCCCTCAGTAATTTTTCTTCTTTGTATTTTTAATTTATAGATGGCCGTTGATGGGGGAATTGGGTTGAGATTTTCAACCTATTGAATACGACGTTGTCTTATTTTTTTATTGAATTGGAGATAAAGCAAGGCGGGAAGAATCACCCGCTTTGCAACATATAACCATGTACAAAAACATCTATATATACTAAAGGCAACTTCAATCTTTCAAGTAGATTTACCTTCATTATCCATTGCCTTAATTAAGCTGCAAGATTTCACAAAGTAAAAAAAAAAAAAAAAAAAAAAAATTCACATAACCTAAATCTTTTTTTCTTACATAACCTTAAATATTTATACATGACATTGAAATATTCAATCAGCAACCCTTGTGTTGCATATACGCTAGTCTAATGGAGAATATGCGAGACAAGGGGGAAAAACGTGAAAATTGAGAAATAAAATTAATACATACTAAAATAAAAACAAAATAATGTATCAGCATTGGGGAAGAACCTGTAAAAGATTGGGGCGCAAGAAGATTGAGGTGTGTTGGGTCGAGCATACCAAAAAGAAAAGGAGAGGAATTGTTAACCCTAGATTGTGAAGAGAATTGGGAGGAAAAAAGACAATGTGTTTAAAAGAAAAAAGGCATATTAACATCACTAGTTAAATTTGGATGGAAAACAAGCAGAGAGGGTAATTGATTATGAATCAAAACACAATGGGATAGATGATAAAAAAATTACTTTAGTAAATGATTTGAAGCAAATTCAATAGGGGTAATTTTATGAAGTTTTTCCTAAAATTTAATAAATTATAATTATAATTACTTCAAATTAATTAAAAGAATTATACATTTAGTTATTTTTTAACAAAAATCTTATTCTATGCCACGTAAAAATAAATTAATAAAAGAAAGGGATTCCTTTTTATACATTTTCAGGGAAAAAAACATGGTACTAATTTTCTAAAATTATTACAAAATAGACTGAATAAAAAAATTTATGAATTAAGGAATAAAATTTTATAATATTTATAATGTTTTTAAAAAATAATTTTTTAAACAGATCACCACCAACAAAAAATAAAAATTAAATATGTTAGTGGGGTAAATAATATAAGAGTTTAATTAGTATAATGTTACATGATATAAGAATATTTTCCTATCTTTACAATAAAGAAGAGAGAGAAAATGGAATGAGAGAAAAAGAAACATGTGAACTCTACTCTTAATTGTGTATGTAGAAAAAATTTCTTGGATTATGTAATATGATACTCCTCAAACCCATAATATAATGCATTAATGCATGTGTAGCAATTTTCTAGCGATTCCATATCCCTATAAATAAGGGAGGAATGGTTCCATACGTAGGCTTGAAGAGGCTAAGCCAAAGCAGCTAAAAACTTCAAAGCTCTCTTCTTCTCTCTTTTTTTTTTTTCGTTTTAACAGAGTCAAATACAGTAACTAACAACACACCATGGTCTTTCATGAGGACAAATCCACCCTCAAATTCCTCTGCAGTTACGGCGGCAAAATCCTCCCCCGCCACCCCGACGGCAAGCTCCGCTACCTCGGCGGCCACACCCGTGTCCTTGCCCTCCCTCGCTCCACTCCCTTTTCCGGTTAGGCGGTTACATCATTACTTTTTTTTTCAGTTACATTTCCACCACTCCAACTACTGCGCCGTTATTTTAACCGTATTCTGTTATGTTTGTTTCAGAGGTACTGGTGAAGTTGGAAGAGCTATGCGGCTCACACGTGACCCACTTTCGTTGCCAATTACCCTCCGAAGACCTCGACGCTTTGGTGTCCATCACCTCCGACGAGGATCTCGCAAACCTCACCGAGGAATACGATAATATTTCGTCTTTAAAGATCAGAGCCTTCCTCTTCTCTTCACCTGCTCGGTCAAAATCTTTGTCGTCGTCATCATCTTCCTCTTCATCCTCGTCTTCCTCCTCCACGTTGTCGTTTCGTTACCCTACTTATACGGCTGTACCGCCGGCGGTGATTAGTCAGGTGTCACCGACGACAGCCACGAAGAAGTATGCTGGGACTGGGACAAATGTTCCTCTTCCCTGTTGTGGTTACCGTGTTAAGGGGAAACGTGGTGTCGTTTACCTCATCCGCAACGGCAACCATTGGCACTAGTGCTGTTGTCGTTTAATTTGATGGATGATTCAACTTACAAGCACCTACACTTCAAAAAAATCTTGACGTATAACACTCAGGACACTTCAAACCTTGAAGTATGACGTCCTCCAAGACTCCCACTTCAAAAACCTTGAACTATTATGTCCGACAATCATCAACACTTAGATTCGTTGGATTTCGATTATCATTTTATTGAGTTTAATATAAATATTTTAGATATCTTATCTTTTTTTGCAAAATTGATGAGTATGATAAGTTTGTCTTTGTTTTTTGTTAAATTGTTGAATATTAAATATAATAGATACTACAAAAATTAAAAATATTATTTAATATTAAAACGTGTCTTAATATGTTGAAATTTAACACTTTTAGAACTAACGTGTTGAAATATCGTATCGCATCTCGTGTCAGTGTCTATGCAAAATAGGATTCAACAATTAAGAACCCATTTTTATTTAAGAAAAAATAAAAGGCAAAAAGAGTTATAAGATAAGGTTTATGTTTCTCAAGTTATAGGAAATAAATTTATCTTTTATTCATAGATAAATAAATTTATCTCCTATTTATATATAAAATATAGGGAAATACATTTGTCATGTTACATCACAAATGAATAGTTGTTATGTTAAGCAAAAGACAAGATGAATTCATTGAATAATGTGTTCTCTCACTTTTTTAATATTATATAATTCATTAATTTGTCTTCTCACTTTTTTAATATTATATAATTTGTCTTTTTTTAACATAACTATTTATTTGTCATGTAACATGACAAATGCATTTTATGATTTATATTTTTTCTTTCTCTTTTTTCTGTTTATATGGAATTTTTACATTTTTAAATATGTGTAAGAGATAAAATTTATCTATATAAATATTGGCTTTAATGTTTCTAAAGTAAATATAGATAAGTTATCTACACTCAATCCCAAAACGACGTCGTTTTGAGTTGAAAAATTAAAAAATTATAATGAAAAAGATTATTATAACCCTGAAATAAATTATGATTATAAAAATAACTTAATTTTCGCCTCAAAACGATATTGTTGGACTCACCGTAGAGAAGTTAGTAGAAAAAGCGATACAAATAAATATTAACCCCATATCATAATATGTATATATGTGGTTTGAATCTTTCCGAAGGATTTGGGTTTTAGATTGTGATTCTAGCTTTGACCATTAATGAATTTCAGTCCAAATTTGTGAGGGTGAGTCCGTTCGTCCTTTCCATTTTATTTTATTTTTGTGATTTTTTTTTTCGTATCCCTTTGTTCATTAGTTTTTATTTTTGGCTCTGGAAATTTATCCATTTGCTTTTGTTATCAGTTGTCACTGTTTGAGTGGTCCTGTTACGTGTTTTTCATAAATGCTTTTTTCTTTTCTTTTCTTTTCTTTTGGCCGTGATGACCTTAACTTCTTCCTTGAGTTATCCTTGTCATCATTATCATTACAATTTTTTCAACTTAGAACTCTTTGACACTTTGCCCTTTTTTTTTTGTTTCTCAGCATTATGGATTAATAGTTTGACATTTCTGGTCGCAGGTTTAATGAGAAGGCTCAAGGCTGAAACAGATCAATCAGAAAGACACAACAAAGAGTTTTACTCATACAGGACTGCATATTGGGCACGATTCCATTGTTAGTTACATTCTAACTGACTTAGAATGTTATGGCATGACTATCATTTAATAGCATTGTAGCTTTCATTACTCTTTGCTCTTGCGTACCAATGTTTCTTTTCCATAAAAGTGGTGATTGCCTGCATCGTTATACACTAAAGATGAAAAATTCATGTTCTATTATTTAAAACTAATAAAATTTAGACTAAATACCATTTTCGGTTCAAAGCAAATTTTATGATATCCGCTTTAGTCCTACCAAATAAAAAGGCTATTCGTGATTCTCAGAAATTCAGAGTGAATCCATTTTAGTCACTTCGAGATCGAGAGACTGATGTGAGTCTTTCTTGAATTTGTGAGGGACCACGATTTCAACTAAATTAATCATTTTGAATTTCTTAGGACCACAAATTGCCTATTTACTTACTATGGACTAAAGCGGGAATCGTGAAATTTATTTACGATCAAAAAAAAGATATTTACTCTAAAATTTATTTTGTAGTTTCTCGGAGAAAAGAAAGTGGAGAAAAGAAAGTAGCAGTCATCTTAATACCCATTTATGACATTTTAGAATCTGTCTTCTGTTACTATGCTTGAATTTGTGTTCCTGTTTCTTTTCTTAATGGAGTTCAGTTCTGGATTTGGGCTAGATTCAATTGAAGTGCTGCTTAGAACCGCGAACAAGTGGACATGTTTGGATTCTTTTGAACGCCAAATAGGGATGCGGAAGCAACTTGGAAATTCATGGCATGAGGGACCTGAATCTATAATCTATCAAACGCAAGAGATACGTGAACTTATCAATGAAAACGATCTCAGGATAGCGACAAATGAAAGCCTTGAGCACATATTTAAGATCACCATTGATTGAGAAAAAAGGAGAACAAAAATAAGTTTTTTTTTTTTTTTTTTCAAAGCAACATAATGATAAAAGAAAAGATAAAAAAGGACTTTCAAAAATAGGTTCATCCTCTCTCCAAAACGCATCAAAATATATGGTCCGGAGAAATGCATAAAAATAAATAAATAATGTTTATAAAGATAGATTAAATACAAAAAAATCACAAGACATGTGAAATTTAAAAATAAAAAATAATCCAATAACATGAAAGTATCCATTCACTTGGTTTTCTGATTGAAGATGAATTCGGGGGTGTTTGATAAGAGATTTTTATTTTTATTTTTTTTTGTGATCAAGAAAGTTGAGATGAGTTTTCTAGTTAATCATGTTTGGTATGAGATTTTAAAAAAATTGCCTATCATTCGAATTTGCATAGCAATCTCAGTTTGTGTGTAAAATTAAAAAATGTTATCATTTCAAAATATTACCTATATAGTGATATACTCATTGCCCCGTCAAATCAAAAAATAGTAAAAAAAGTATTAGACACAAATATCTCTTCTCAAGAAGCGTGCCAAAAGAAATTTGAAGGGAGAATATTTTTTGTATTTAGTCTAAGGTTAGTTTTGTAATTTCTTCATATTTTTTCATCAATATTTTATTTTCAACCAAACACGACTCAAGAAATTTAACCCAATTTTTTAGTAATATTTGAGTATATCAAACAATTTTTTTTAACTTTTCTCTTAGACTCATTTTCCCACCATATTCTTAATAATTATATTTTTCTAAGGATAAAATGTGTGTCATTTTAAAGGAGGTAAAATTATGTCATTTTAAGTGAGAGAAATATATAGATAAAGGAGAAGAAAGAGTTGACAAAAAAATAAAGGTGTAGACCCCACCTCTTTGTGAGAGTGAATTATATAAGTAAAAACACTTTTCTATTTTTCTAATAAAATAAATTTTCTCCTCCGTCAAACATCAGCTAAATGCCCTCTGCTAATTGCGTTAAAAGGCAATATCTTTCTTATCTTATGGAAGACCGTTTAAGGTTACTGTACTCACCATGTGGAATCTTATATTATTATCGGTTATATATATATATATATATGTGTGTGTGTGAGAGAGGTAGGATCTTTTAATACCGGTGTCAAATTTTAAATTTGACACCTCATCTGAGAGCTGTTAGATAAAAAAAGATCAACCGGTGTCAAAGTATCCTACCTATATATATATACATATATATGTATATGTATATATATACATATATATGTATATATATATACATATATATATATATATATACATATATAGGTAGGATCCTTTGACACCGGTGTCAATTTGTCACCTCATCTGAGAGCTATTAGATCAAAAAAATCAATGGCTCTGATTTGTAAGCATGTGACACCATTGATCTTTTTTGATCTAATGGCTCTCAGATAAGGTTTCAAATGATCCTACTTATATATATATATATATATATATATATATATATATATATATATATATATATATATATATGAAAAAAATCATTTATGTAGCCGCTTTACGTACAATAACGACATGTGTATGGTTATGATTCCCCACATTTATTGCTTTCATATTTTGCATAGTTATGATTTCCCGCATTTAATGCTTTCAAGTATATATATGACATGTATTTGATTGTTGCACATACAGCAGCAGCAGAAATGTAAATCCCATATATATACTTGTGTAGTTGTTGTATGTGCAGCAATCAAATACATGTCATATATATACTTGAAAGCATTAAATGTGAGGAATCATAACTGTAAACAAAGTTTGTAAACCGATCCTTGCTATATGTAAGAACCCGCACCGCTAATTAAGGTAATTAGTGAATTAATTATGATAATTAGGAAATAATTCCATAATTGACCCTAATAATTATTAATGGGCTTAGATAATTATACTTAGTGAGTAAAAATGCTGAAAGTCGCTTTTCGGAAGAAAAGCGCAGATACCGGTTCTGCTACTCGGTATAAATGCGTACCGGAAAAGTATCCCGGAAAATTATAACGAATGCATGATAATTACTAGAATATTATGTAGGACTTGTAAAACAAGTTTCAAGTCAAAATGACGTAATTTGATGCCAGAACTGATACTGGCTATGGAAAAGCGCGTACCGGAAAGGTGCTCCGAAAAATAAAATAAAAATATGACAAATCTTAGAAAAATGTGTAGGTCTAGATTCCAAAGTTTGGGATCAATATCTTTTACTTTGCGATTAAGGCTAATACTGTGTGATTAATGGCTTGGGCCTATAAATAGACCCATTAAGGGCACAAAACCCTAGGCCATGCAATTCAGAACGTGAATGTGGCTGCTGCTTTCTTCTTCTTCTTCTTCTTCTTCTTCTCTTCTTTTTCCTTCTTCTTTCCTTAGCCAAGTGATCACCTTTCATGCTTGTTTAAACATTTGTGAAGGTGAGAGTTAATCTTGGGGCTGCATTGTGGCCATCATTCTGAGTTGAGAGGTAGTTAGTGAGCATGAGTTTGAAGCTTTAGTAATGACTACTTTGTAGTGGTCATTATGAGCTTCAAAGTGCCTTCTTGTGGTGCAAGAACCCACCTTGAAGTGCCATTTTCGTGCTCCTACTTAGGCTGAGTTTGAGGGACCTTGGGAGAGCTCCAAGAGCACAACTTGCCTCTGTTTTGAACTTTGGTAAGTTACCTCACTATGATCATGAGTTTATGATGCTTAAAGTTGATGTCTTGGCCATGTTTAATGAGTAAACAAGAGGGTATAAGGTATATGAACCTAAAATGAACTAAAGATGCATGCTTTAACGTGTACATGTATTAAAAGTTGGACCTTTGGGATGGATATTCACGAAATGCAGAAACTGCATTCTGTCGTGAGATATCCGGATATTTGTCGAACAGATATCCGGATATCAGTATCCGGATATGGTATCCGGATATTGATATCCGGATATGGGATCTGGGTATACGGATATGACATATCCGGATATGTCCAGTGTGATATCCGGATATGACATATCCGGATATGCCCCTTCTGATATCCGGATATCCTGGGTTCTACGCAGACAGTAGCTGTACTGTATGAACAGTAAGCTATTGGGTGCGTATGGACCCAAGTTTAAGGAAGTTGAACTTCTGTAATAAAGGAACTAAGTCAGAATCACATGATTAAGGGCTTATGGCTTTGTTGGAAGCCTTAAGACGTGAAACGTAAAGGAAAGGCGTAGTCTTTAAGTTGTATGCTTGTGATGCATTTATATTGACTTGTTAATGGTCCATATCAGATTGTGATACTGCTGTTTGTGGACTAGTGAGTGGTTGGACTCTTGGCTTGGATAGCTAGCTTGCAAGGTAAGCTTTTGTGTCCTCGGTTTAGCCATTTTGATGTTCCACCATGTCCCATGGGGATGGGTTTATGCATGCTGTGTTACATGCTTTGATTATTTTGGAAATGTTGTTGAGCTGTTTATATGTAATGAGCTTTTTATGATGCATGTGGTGTCCACCTAGACGGCAATTCTGAGTATGTAGTACATACAAGATGGAGAAGCATGTGGGTGAGGTGCAGGTAGTATCCATGTACTCATGTAGGCATAAACGTATTCCTACATTTCTCTGGCCAGTAGATTTGAAAGCACACATGACATGATTAATTGCTGCATCGCATGATTTTAGAACTTATACTGTAATACTGTTTTTAGAACTTATATTACACATGTAAGTGAGCTTGGGGTGGAGACTCCTTGAGGACCCCTTGTCTTACTGAGATTTCTTGTTAGAGATCTCACCCCACGTTTGGGGACGTGTTGCGATCTCGGCAAGTGCACCGATCGTTCCAAGTAATAAAGTGATAAGTAAGTATCGTCTCCACAGGGATTGATAAACAATTACTACTATAACCAGTCCTCTTAAGTTAGATAAATCAATTGGTTGTTGACAAATAATTGTAATTTAAATTAAATGACAATAAAAGTGAAAGATTTGTTTTTGTATTTTCTGAAAAAGACTTAAAATAGATGAAGGAATGTTTTTGTAGAAAAAGTGATGAAGAAGACTGTAGCCAGGGTATATTCACCAATTGTTCCCAATTTTACTTCGGATTGATTCATAAAACCTATTGAAATTAACAACTCAGACAAATTATCATCTTTTAGAAATAATTAGTTAGATCCCAATCCCTTGCCGATCTAACCCTTTACTTCAATTGGAACCCTAATCCCTTAGTAATTCCGCCTGAAAATAAGCATTATGTAGATAAATCCCACGACTGCAATCCATACAAGTCTATCCCTAGAACATGCATGGAGAGTCATCTTTATCTCCTTTCAGGATCAGTATTCCAATATCCCTATTGTGAATCCTGATCCCCAGAATATTATTCCCTATTAGGTTGATCAGATCTAACAGAAATAATATCAATACGCTCAAGATAAAAGATGAAATATATTAATTCAATACATAGAATGATTCAATCCTTGTAGCAATTGTTTACAAAGGGATCATGCCCCTGACTACAGAAATAGATCTAGCCAATCAACATCATGATCGCTGATCTGATTTCAACATGAACTGAAAAGAAAATAAAGAAGAATACAAGAACGGAGTGATGAACACGAAGAACGCCTCCTCTAAGTCTCGTGATGTGTATTCTGATGTGTCTTTTCTTCAAAGGTTGAGTCTCCTTTTATAAGAGAGATTCTGACCTAATTTGCACATTTGAATCTTCACACTTTCGCGCCTCCCACGCTCAGAGCGCCACTCCCGCGCTCAGGGCGTGGGAGTTTCTGCCAATTTTTCACCTCCCGCGCTGATGGCGCGGATCTCGCGCTCTCAGCGCGGGAGCTTCTGCCAAATTTTCCTTTCCCGCGCTCTCAGCGCCACTCCCGCGCTCAGAGCGCGGGAACCTAGGTCTCTTTTGATATGTTTTTGCCCCCTTTTGTTTATCTTTCTTGATATTCAGACTTTGGATATTTTTACTCTTTTTCTCTGCTTTTCTTGCATTGATTGAGTCATTTTCTTCCTCTTTTTGCCTTGTAATTTCCTATATGCTGATCGCATATCAAATAATTCCCAGATTTGAACTTTGCTGTCCCTAGCAATGTACAAGACTAAATCCAGGAAACAGATTAATCCAACATAACACTGTACAGCCAACAGATCATCTTACTAAGTATGCTTGAATCAATGTGAAGAATTTTTAATAATGCCTTTCCTGAAAAGATTAGAATCTAATTTGCACATCCCTTACCCAGATAATCAAATAACGCTCAATACTCAAGTGTTTGGGGGAATGACAATTACTCCAGCTATCACTGTAACAACATTATCATAAAACTTGCTCATATTCTCAAGTACCTAAAGATGAGGAACATTAATACATGCAAAATTGATCAAAAGGATATCACAGGTTGTAACTTGGCCAGGCTAAAGGGTGGAATTTTATGGATAGTAGCTCAAGTAACAATGAGATTGAAAATTTGATAGTTTTTCATTTTTAACACATTCAACTCATTTGTTTTGCTCCACTAATGTTCCCACAGAATTTCGGGAATTTAATTCCTTCCGCCATATTTTCTTTATATTCACCTTTTTCTTTTCCTTTTTAAAGACACAATTCAGTCACCTTCTTTATCTTGACCTCTGTGGAGCTTACCTTAATTTCTTTTCAAAACATCAGGGATTCAATCTCTTTTAAGGTAAGACAATAGGAATATGTCTAATCAACAGGAGTTATGAACAAAAAGGTTCAGGCACAAAGGGGTTAATACTGGAAGAATTCACATAGGTGATTTATTTGGCCATGGCTACAGAATAAAATTCTGCCTTTATCATTTCAATCTATGCATGTATTTCAGAGAAACAAAGCAAGTTCTAGAATGCTATCACAGTGAGGTCTCTCAAAATAAATTCAGTGTTTGGGCCCAAAAACTCACTAGCTATGATGTTAAACTAGATTTCCAAAATAATCATTTAGGCATTTATTAACCATTCAAGCTTAGCAATTCAGACATACTAGTTGACAAAATTTGGCTATACAATATCATGCTAGCAGTTTATGTATCCAGAATTTAATCAAGCATAATTGAACCTGAGAATTTCCTTTTCAATACAAGACTTCTTTTTCATGGTGTATGGTGTAGTTCCACCATATTCATCAACCTTGCAATCTTGCATTCAGCATGTATGCCATAATTCCCAGATTTGAATGTTGCTGTCCACAGCAACAAACTAATCTAAGACATAGCTTAAGCTGCCAGATGTAGGACACACATAGTTGTTAATATCCAAAGCATAATATGCAGGAAAATATAACCCAATATAAAGTGCCATCAACCTTAACTCTGTTCAACTTTAAAAAAAATGTAAAACTAAATTGTTCCAAGAAATTTAAAACAAAATGCAGTAAATGGTAGTGGAGGAACAAGATCAAAAGTCATCCATAAATTCATCAGCTGCAAAATCACCCAGAATGTCGTCATCTGCAGTATTGGAAGGCATAGATGGACCTGCTTGTGTACCAGGGGGAACTTGACCCATTAATCCAGCCGTGTCAATTCCCCTATCCAAGCATAGTCGCTCCAACATGCTCATCATATAGTTGTTCTGAACCAGTAACTGTTGGAGCAACTGAGAGTCAGTAGATGTGGATGGTGCGGATACTGGGGCAGGTGGTGGAACAGCACCGCCAGATGCTTTCCAGATTGCTTGTCTTCGGGACTCCTTCTGCATGTCATTATACACACGCTGTGTTAATTCCGCTTTGGTCTTGACATCCCTGGGCTCATCATCTGGTATATCTACTCCTGCTTTGATGCAAAGCTGCTCAATGAGGGAGCAGTGAGCCAGACTAAAGTCTAACCGGCCATGAGTAATCATGTGGGCTATCCTATCAGACAGAATAGCCCCAATATGGAGGTTGTAATCTCCCAGCAGAGTATACAGCAGTACTGCCCTTTCTACATTGACATCACTGAGATTTGTAGAAGCCATGATGGTGGAGTTGATGAATGAGTGCCAGAAGATTGCCTCTTCATTGAGATCTAGCCTATCCAATTTTTCTGGCACGGCTGGCTGGCCTTGTTTGGCCTTCCATGCAGATTTGGGTTGAGTGATTCCTTCCCGGATAGTGGTAGCCAAAGCTGGCATTTCTTCTCTATATAACCCGTCAACCGGCTGCATCCTGTTGAAGGTGTCAGTGAAAAAGCAGGATTGGGTTGCTTCCCATGAGGTGTTCAGCAACCTCTCAATTTGGAAGGCGGTAAAAGAGACTTCCTTCCCCCTGACCCAGCTCTTTCTTGTCCTGTCTACCGTGTCCTTATCAGCATTGGCACAGAACTCTCGCAATATGGTGCTGCAGCTTGTCTGTGGAAGTTGTATCAATTTTTGCCATTTCCTTCTTTCAATTGTCAGGATTACTGGACAGTCATCCGCCAGGAAACTGCTGATTCTTCGTTCTGGTATAATCTTCTTTTTCAAAAACCAGTTGTGGTACCGGTCTTGGGCTTCCGGTGACAGAAACCGGTTACCATCAAAATCCACCAGAGCAGGGGTTCTTTGTCTCTTGGTGCCAGTCGCACCTGCGGGCTTTTTGCCTACCTTCTTTTGCTGCATTCAGAAAATTTCCAATACAGATACCATACAAAGATATACAGCATTAAAATCCACAATCAGAGACACTCAATGAAAATTCCCAGATTTATCTCATGCATATGGTGACATTGTACTCTGCCTATTATCTCATTTTATTACATATCACGTATTCAGACCAACACAACATTTAAATTTTGGAAACTAAATTGACAGCCAATACGTGATATGAATATGAAAATGAGATTGTAACAGGTACATGTGTACATTCAGGATAGGCAAAATATGAGAATCAGCATCCAGTTATCTCATTTTTTTTTTCATATGCATTTGGGAAGAAGATAAAAATTCTAACTTTAAGCATTTCATCAAACATTAAGCATGCATCATCCAACATCCAACAACATCATAGCATCAATCAACAATATTTCAATTTGACAAAACAAAAGAATGTACTCTTACCTTGTCTCCTGCCATTGTTAGAGGAAAAGAACGTACCACGGAGTGATGAATCCTTAGGGGAATGAAAACCCTAACCTTAACCCTTCAATGGTGAGGGAAGGAGAAGATATGGATGAGGATGGAAGTGTGTGTGTGTGAGAGTTGAAAAGAAATGGAGAGGGAGATGGGAGTGAATGTAGGGAAGAGAAAAGGGAGAGGGGAAGGAAGAAGAAGAGGGAAGGGGAAGAAGAAGAAGAAGAAGAAGAAGAGGGGAGGGGGGGGGTGGCGGCTGAGAGAGAGAGAGAGAGAAATGAGGGGAAAAATTTAGGGTTTCCCCCTTTTTAAAAAAAAAACTGATCGCGCCTCCCGCGCTCGCAGCGCCATTCCCGCGCTGCGAGCGCGGTGTTCTCTGTCGTTTTTAGCACTCCCGCGCTGATGGCGCGGATCTCGCGCCCTCAGCGCGGTATTCACTGCCAATTCTGCCACTTCCGCGCTGATGGCGCGGTTCTCGCGCTCTCAGCGCGGATTCCCCTTTTTTTTTTTTTTTTTTTTTTAAAAGATGAAATATCAAAGATATATCCACTGGTTGCCTCCAGTAAGCGCTTGTTTAATGTCACGAGCCTGACTGGAACCATGTTTAATCGGGTGAAGTCAAAGAGACAGAAATTATCTCTCTATTCACAGGTTCCCCAAAGTAAATTTTTAGCCGATTTCCATTTACTTTAAAAGATCTCTCATCATTCAGGGGAGAGATTTCAATGGTGCCATATGGAAATACATTCTTCACTACAAATGGACCAGACCAACGAGATTTAAGTTTTCCTGGAAACAATTTCAATCTAGAATTGTACAGTAATACCTGTTGACCAGGTGCAAACTCTTTCTGTTTGATCCTGCTATCATGCCACTGCTTTGTCTTTTCTTTATAAATTTGTGCACTCTCATAAGCAGTTCTTCTGAACTCATCTAGCTCATTTAGCTGCAATATTCTCTTCTTTTGGGCTCCTGATAGTTCAAAATTTAAGAACCTTGTGGCCCACAAAGCTTTGTGTTCTAACTCCACTGGTAAATGGCAAGGTTTGCCATATACCAACTGATAAGGTGACATGCCTATTGGAGTTTTGAATGCAGTCCTGTATGCCCAAAGTGCATCATCAAGCTTTTTGGCCCAATCTTTCCTAGAAATCCCTACTGTCTTTTCTAGGATTCTTTTTATCTCTCTATTAGAGACCTCCACTTGCCCACTAGTTTGAGGATGATATGGTGTGGCTATCCTGTGCCTCACTCCATATTTATCCAACAAACCCTCAAATTGTCTGTTACAAAAGTGAGTACCCCCATCACTAATGATAGCTCGAGGTACTCCAAACCTTGTAAAAATATTCTTTCTTAGAAAATTCACCACCACCTTAGCATCATTAGTGGGAAGAGCAACAGCTTCTACCCACTTAGATACATAATCTACAGCCACAAGGATATATTGGTTAGAATAAGAGGACGGGAATGGACCCATAAAATCAATGCCCCAAACATCAAATAATTCCACTTCTAAAATATTATTCAAGGGCATCTCATCCTTTCGTGAGAGATTTCCTGTCCTTTGACATTTGTCACATTTTTCTACGCAATCTCTTGCGTCCTTGAAAAGTGTTGGCCAGTAGTAACCGCTTTGCAAAACTTTCTGTGCGGTTCTATTGCCCCCAAAATGTCCTCCATAATTGGAAGAATGGCAATGCCATAAAATCTGGCCCACTTCAAACTCCGGAACACATCTGCGAAGGATCCCATCAGCACATTGGAAATATAGATGTGGATCCTCCCAGAAATAACGCCTCACCTCTCGCAGAAATTTCTTTTGTTGTTGCCTTGTAAGGTTGGGAGGCAACTCTCTTACCACTTTATAGTTGGCAAAATCTGCGAACCATGGAGGAACAAAAACTGCCATCACCTTCTCATCAGGGAAATAATCATTGATTTCTTTTTCTGAACTATCTTGTAGTTCTTTTGCCTGGATTCTAGAGAGATGATCAGCCACTTTATTTTCCACTCCAATTTTGTCCCGAATTTCCAAATCAAATTCTTGAAAAAGTAGCATCCACCTTAACAACCTTGGTTTTGCGTCCTGCTTAGTCATCAAAAACTTAATAGCAGAATGGTCAGTAAAAACAACAATTTTAGATCCTAACAAGTAAGGTCTAAATTTGTCCAATGCATAAACTACTGCTAACATTTCTTTCTCAGTTGTTGCATAATTAATCTGAGCATCATTCAAAACTTTGCTAGCATAGTAAATGACATGTAATAACTTTTCCTTACGCTGACCAAGGACTGCACCAATTGCATATGCACTGGCATCACACATGAGTTCAAATGGAAGGTTCCAATCGGGAGCTGTAAGCACCGGAGCTGTAGTAAGCTTTTCTTTTAACACATGGAAGGCCTTTGAACAAGCATCATCAAATAAAAATTCTGAATCCTTCACCAAGAGTTGGCTTAATGGTTTAGCAATCTTGGAGAAATCCTTGATGAATCGCCTGTAAAAACCTGCATGTCCTAGGAAACTCCTAACAGCATTTATATTTACAGGGATGGGAAGTTGTTCAATCAACATTAATTTTGCTTTATCCACTTCAATCCCTGCCTTAGAAATTTTGTGTCCCAGCACTATACCTTCAGTTACCATAAAATGGCACTTTTCCCAATTTAAAACCAGATTTGTCTCATTACATCTTTTCAAAACTTTGGATAAATTGTTCAAACAAAAATCAAAATTAGAGCCAAAAACAGAGAAATCATCCATAAATACCTCTAGACCTTTCTCCACCATATCTGAAAAGATGGACAGCATGCACCTTTGGAATGTGGCAGGCGCATTGCAAAGGCCGAATGGCATTCTTCTGTATGCAAAGATTCCAAATGGGCAAGTAAAAGCTGTCTTTTCCTGGTCTTCAGGAGCTACAGGAATTTGATTGTAGCCTGAATACCCATCCAAGAAGCAATAATAAGAATGGCCCGCCAATCTTTCTAGCATTTGATCAATAAAGGGTAGTGGAAAATGATCCTTCCGTGTAGCTGTGTTCAACCTCCTGTAATCAACACACATTCTCCAACCCGTGATAGTTCTGGTTGGGATCAACTCATGTTTTGCATTGGTGATTACTGTGACCCCACCTTTCTTTGGCACTGTTTGAACTGGACTTACCCATGCAGCATCAGAAATTGGGTAAATCATTCCTGCATCAAGAAGTTTTACAACTTCCTTCCTTACCACCTCTTTCATTGTTGGGTTCAATCTTCTTTGTGGTTGCCTCACAGGTTTGATATCATTTTCCAGGAGGATCTTATGTGTACAAAATGAAGGATTTATGCCCTTTAAATCAGCAATAGACCATCCTATTGCGGTTTTATGAGCTTTTAAAACTTCCACTAGTTCTTTTTCTTGGTCTTCTGATAGAGCCTTGTTGATGATTACCGGATAAGTATCACCATCTCCCAAAAACACATATTTCAAAGTGTCTGGTAATGGCTTCAACTCAACTTTAGGGGCACCAACCTCTATGTCTTCTGCTTTTTCTTTCAGAACCTCTACAGTAAGTCCTTCTTTTTCAAAAGGTACATAATCACGAGCCTTCAACTCATAATCAAGCTCTTGAGGCCGTTCTTTCTTATGTTGAACAGATTCAATTTGGAAACAATCATTATTATCAGCTGGTCTCTTCATAGCTTCTGAAACATTGTAGATAATTTCCTCATCGTTCATTCTCAGTTTAATCATCCCTTGCTCAACATCAATTAGGGCTCGGGCTGTAGCCAAAAAGGGTCTTCCTAATAACATGGGCTTCTCACTTCCTTCTCCCATATCCAATACCACAAAATCTGCAGGGAAGATAAACTTATCAACTTTGACAAGAATATCTTCTATGATCCCATTGGGTTTCCTTACGGATCTGTCAGCCAATTGGAGTGATACCTCAGTGGGTTTCAATTCCTCAATCCCCAATGATTTGTAGACTGATAAGGGCATTAGATTAATGCTAGCTCCAAGATCACATAAAGCTTTCCCAATGCCAATATCACCAATAGCAATAGGAATATTAAAACTTCCTGGATCACTCAGTTTATCTGGAATTTTCTGCTGGATAAAAGCACTACACTCTTCAGTGAGTGTTACAGTTTGACATTCCTGCAATTTTTGTTTCCTATAAGTACTATATGTTATAAATGTATGGGTAGATTTCGGATGCATGGTTTATGTGTGATGGCTTGCGAATTGTTTGACCTTTATCCTTGGATAAGACTAAGGTAATTAATTAAATTAAATCATAGGAGGATACATATGTAGACATGTGAATTTAATCATATGAGTAATGTGAGTGTGTGTTCTAGGACCTTAGTGTTCATTGGACTTTGGAAGTGGGCTAGTGTGTGTGGACTTGTCACTAATGGACTTGTGTGATTGGGTTCTTTGTGTGTGTGGCCAATGACCCAAAGAGGATTCTTGGATCAATCATGTTCAGCCCAAATTAAATCCACACATAATTCCCTAAGCCTTGTCCAACAAGGTGTCTTGTGTGTCTAGAAACTTTCACATGGCAAGAGTAATTTCCACTCATTCTTGCGCAAAAAGGACTTAGAAAAATCTGCCAACTTCTTCCTTGTTTGACCGCCACATCACCTAGCTTGTGCACCATTTGGATTCAACTTCATTGCATGGAAGACACATGCACTCCTTAGCACCATTTTGGGCTGCATACACCTCATTTTAGGCGCACATGTAGAGAGTCTTGGTGCAGATTTTTTTTATGACACAAATCTGACTTGAGTGTTGACCAAGAGAACCACCTTACACCTTCCATCATGAGGCTGAATTGTGCAGAGTTTTGCATGCTTTAGGCAGTCCATCATGAGCCAAATCTCCCCCTCTCTTCCACATGCAACCAAAGAAGGATTTTGGGCTGCACCTCCCTCATCATTGCGCACAAGGACTGCATCAATGCAGATTTTTGGGCTGCCACATTGTTGTCTTGCATGTTGACTTAGTAAACCTCCTTGCATGTGCATAGAGTAACTAAGAAGCAACCCTTGCTTGTTCAAGCCAAGAGTGCAGTCCCACCTGCACAAGAAATCAGATTTTTTTACCATGATGACCATCATTGCAACCTCCTCCCTTCTCCCCTTATTTATGCGCACAAGAGGGGCTGTCCCCATTCACTTGTGCAGCCAACTCCTTTCCCCTCTCCCTCACACTCTAGCTGAACATTGCAAGAACCTTAGGAGGAAGAAAGACCAAGCCAACTCCCTCCTTCCCTCACCATAAAACCGTGGCCTAGACACAAGTGAAGTGTGAGTTTCTCCTCTTTTCCCTTTCACTGTCCAGCCTTCTTCCTCCACCTTGAAGCTGTCCTAGATTGTTTCTCCTCACCTTTTGCGCATAGATCATCATAGGAAGTGGGGACTTGTTGTGAAGTAGAGCTAGAAAGGGTGTGGTGAAGTGTATGCTACAAGAGGTGCGCTTAAAAAGTGAGATACTTCGCTGCTGTTTGGTAGTATTTAAGGCACGCAAAGGTAAGTGTCAGGCGATATTGCCTAATGTGACTATTGACTACTGGTATAAAATTGTGACATGATGCTCCATATGCCGTAAAAATATTATGTTCCATTATGATGAAAGGAAACTGCCAAAAATGTGCCGTGATGGCTATATGATTATGAGGTTAAGACGTTATGTGGCAGCATAACACATATGAAAGGTATATAAGCATGCACCTTACATCATACCGCATTTTTACGCTTTGTGTGTGAAAGCATAGCATGACATGCATGTATCAAAATCATATAGGCCTTGTTTTAGAATAGTTATGTACAGGACCATGTGTTTGAGCAAGCATCATATAGGCATCCCCAAGGTACCGGGGTATGGGACACTTGGCATCAGTCCGCATAGGCCCACAGTTGGAATCCACAAGGAGCTCAGGTGCCAAGGGATATTTGATTCCACTGTGAAGTGCGCGCACGACGGTGCTAAAAGCGCAAAGGAAAGGCGTTATATACGCAATATATGAATATGATGAAAAGGAAAAAGGAAAAGGAACAAGGATATGTTGAAGTGACTGTTTATGATTTTGTGCCTAGTTAATACTGTTATATTACTGGTTTTGTTGCCACACTACTGGGATTATTCTCACCCCTTCGGGGCTGCTATTTTCCTAAATGGCAGGAGGACGTAAAAACACATGAAGACGTGATGTTTGCTGTTGCTTGCTGATGAATGGACTTGTACTGTTGCTGTTTGTTTGATTGGATGACTGTAATGATTGATATTTTGGTACTGTTGGATGACTGTAGACTTTATCACCTCTATTTTTGATGAACAACGGCTATTTTGGAAAACCTTTGTGAAAAGAATCTAAGTGCTGAAATTTTTACAGTGCACCTTACGGGTGGTGTTTTTATGAGCAAACGAACTCTGATTTACTATTATTTTATATGCACGCGAAGCCCCAAACGTGCTCTTTCTAAATCACTTGAAACATTTTTTATCGTCCAAACAGAAGTGATAAGAACTGTCTAAATGTCTTACGGGTTTGTACTTAGAATAAGAATCTTTGGTAGCTTATTTGACGTAACGACTCTAATTCCGCTTAGCAAACGACTCTCTTGGATGCATACAAGGGAGGGCGTTACACTAATTGGTATCAGAGAACTATGATTTTGAACTTAAATACCACCCAGGAAAGGCAAACGTGGTAGCTGACGCCCTGAGTAGGAAGACACTGCACACTGCAACTCTGATGATGGAAGAATTGAAATTGTTTGAGGCCTTTCCATCCACCGTCGTTGCCGCATATTCAGCTCCTTCTGGTCGAACAAGTACTTCAAACTCTTATGATCGCTGAACACGTCAAACTGCGAACCATACAAGTGGTGCCTCCAGATTTTAAGGGCGAACACTATAGCTGCTAACTCCAAATCGTGCGTAGGATAATTTTCTTCGTGGATCCAGGATGAACTGCATACTTACCCTTGTGAAGGAGTTGAATATGCGGCAACGACGGTGAATGGAATTTCTGAAGGACTATGATTTTGAACTTAAATACCACCCAGGAAAGGCAAACGTGGTAGCTGACGCCCTGAGTAGGAAGACACTGCACACTGCAACTCTGATGATGGAAGAATTGAAATTGTTTGAGGCCTTTCGAGACTTGAACTTATCGGTGGACGAGAGAGGGAATAGCATAAGATTGGGAAATATAAAGGTGGAGAATGAACTGATCAGTAGAATTAAAGAAGCTCAGAAAGATGAAGAGTTAGTCCGTGATTTGGTTGGCAACCAAGATGTTGTAAAGGATGAGAATGATGTTTGGAGATTTCAAGGACGGCTGGTTGTGCCGAATGAAGAGTTGAAACAAGAAGTTTTACAGGAGGCTCACAAGGGTAAGTATGCAGTTCATCCTGGATCCACGAAGATGTACCATGATTTGAAAACCTCGTTTTGGTGGCCGGGTATGAAGCGTGATGTTGCTGAGTATGTATCTCGATGCTTAACTTGTCAGAAGGTGAAGTACGAACATCAGAAACCCTCGGGACTTCTTCAACCTTTGGAAATTCCCGAATGGAAGTGGGACAGTATTGCGATGGATTTTGTAGTTGGACTTCCTCGGACGCGAGAAGGATATGATTCTATCTGGGTGATTGTTGATCGTTTAACGAAGTCAGCTCATTTCTTGCGTGTTAGAACCACGTATGATACAGAGAGGCTTGCTAGAATTTATCTGCAGGAGATTGTGAAGCTGCATGGAGTTCCTACGAGTATTGTCAGCGATCGTGATCCCAAGTTTACATCTAAGTTCTGGGAATCTTTTCAAAGAGCATTAGGGACCCACTTGAGGTTGAGTACTGCTTATCATCCGCAGACCGATGGTCAAACGGAACGCACCATTCAAGCATTTGAGGACATGTTACGAGCATGTGTTTTGGAGTTAGGAGGCAGCTGGGATAACTATCTTTCTTTGATTGAGTTTGCTTACAACAACAGTTACCACTCCAGTATTCAGATGGCACCCTATGAAGCTTTGTATGGGAGAAAATGCAGATCCCCTTTGTGTTGGACTGAAGTAGGTGAGCGAAGTATGTTAGGACCTGATCTAATTCAAGAGACATCCGAACAAGTAAAGAAGATTCGGGAGAATATGCAGCGGGCTCAGGCCAGACAGAAGAGTTATTACGACAAGCGTCATAAGCCTCTATCTTTCGAAGTCGGAGACCATGTATTTTTGAGAATCACACCTACGTCGGGACTCGGAAGGAGAATGGGTGTAAAGAAGTTAAGTCCACGGTACTTAGGACCGTATCTGATTATGGACCGGATTGGAGAGTCTGCATACCGGTTGGCTTTACCACCCAATCTGTCAGGAATTCACAATGTATTTCATGTGTCACAGCTACGGAGGTATCTCTCTGATCCATCTCACGTGTTACAGCCAGAAGAAGTGGAACTAAAGGAAAATCTGACGTATCAAGTGCAACCGTTGCAAATTCTTGAAAGATCTGTCAAGCGACTCCGTTCTAAGGAGATTCCGTTGGTGAAAGTATTTTGGAACAACAGATCGGCAACTGAAGCCACTTGGGAGCGCGAGGACGACTTTCAGAAACGCTATCCTGAACTGTTTAGCTCTTAAGTAAGTTTATTTTGCGGACAAAATTCCTATTTGGTGGGGAGAGTGTAACATCCCGCATAATTAGTAATATACGTAAGTACTATATGTTATAAATGTATGTGTAGATTTCAGATTTATGGTTTAGGTGAGATGGTTTGCGAATTGGTTGACCTTTATCCTTGGATAAGACTAAGGTAATTAATTAAATTAAATCATAGGAGGATAAATATGTAGACATGTGAATTTAATCATATGAGTAATGTGAGTGTGTGTTAGAAGGCTTTAGTATTTATTGGACTTTGGAAGTGGGCTAGGGTGTGTGTGTGGACTTGTCACTATTGGACTTGTGTGATTGGGTTCTTTGTGTGTGTGGCCAATGACCCAAGGATGGCTTTTGGATCCATCAAGTTCAGCCCAAAGTCAAACCCACACATAATTCCTTAAGCCTTGTCCAACAAGGGTGTTTGTGCACCAAGGCACCTTCACATGGCTTGATGTAAGTTCCTTCTCATTCATGCGCACTAGAAGGTGGAAAATACTTAGAAAAATCTGCCAATTTCCCTCTTGTTGACCGCCACCTCACCCTGCTTATGCATCTCTTGATTTCAATTTCATTGCATGGAGGACACATGTACCATTTATCATGATATTAGGCTGCATTTTTCTTCATTTTGGCGCACATGGGGGGAGTCATGGATCAGATTTCTTGTGTCACAAAACTGCTTAACTTGTTGACTTGGGGAACCACCTTACACCTCCCATCATGAGGCTGCCATGTGCAGATTTTTGCATGCTTTTGGCAGTCCATCATGAGCCAAACCTGCCCTTGCTTCCACATGCATCATAAGAAGATTTTTGGGGCTGCAACCTCTCTTTCCATGCGCACATGGACTGCATCTATGCAGGTTTTAGGCTGCCACAAATGGCTCCTCCTTCCACTCCTCCATGTGCGCAAGTCTTGATTGTTTGTGCAGAAATTTTTCTGACTTAGGACAGCTTTCAAATCTGAACATATCTCCCCTCACCTCCTTGCATGTGCATAGAGTAACTAAGAAGCAAACTCTTGCTTGTTCAAACCTATGGTGCAGTCCCACTGCCACAAACAACCAGAATTCTGCCTTGATGTTGCATCATTGCAACCCCTCCCACCTTCTTTAAGTATGCGCACAAGAGAGGGGGGCTTATATTCAGCCAAGCTCCTCCCCCTCTCCCTCACATATATGCCTACAAGCATCCTTGGAGCAAGAAGACTTTGCTAACTCACCTTCCCTCTCACCCTCTAAACCGTGACCTACACCAAGCAAGTGCAACTCTTTTCTGCCCCTCACTGTCCAGCCTTGTTCCTCAACCTTAAGCTGTCCACTGTGTTCATCCTCACCTTTTGCGCATAGAACAACCTAGGAAGTGGGGACTTGTTGTGAAGTAGAGCTAGAAAGGGTGTGGTGAAGTGTGTGCTACAAGAGGTAAGCCTTGAACTTAGTCTTTATGATGTGTAATCACTATGTGTGCTTGAATGTCTCCTTGAATATGTTTTGCTTTGGATTCTTATGCATAAAATGCCATTGTTTTAGCATGAGTTGTAATATGTCCATGTTTTATGCCACTGTTTTGTATGCAAATGCCACTGTTTCCCATAATGTGCCACTGTTTTAAGGGTAAAATGCTCAAAAATGTACCATTTTCATGCCACTGTTTCTACACATTATATGCCACTGTTTCTGCACATTATGCCACTGTTTTGCACATATATGCCACTGTTTTATGAAAATGCCACTGTTTTGCTAATATGCCACTGTTTTATGCATAAAATGCCACTGTCTTAGTCCATAATATGCCACTGTTTTATGCATAAAATGCCAACGTTCCATAATATGCCACTGTTTTATGCATAAAATGCCACTGTTTTAGTCCATAATATGCCACTGTTTTATGCATAAAATGCCACTGTTTTAGTCCATAAAATGCCACTGTTTCAATGTCCAAAAACCATGATTTATGCTACTGTTTTAATGCTCAAAAATGTACCATTCATGCCACTGTTTTGATGCATAAACATCACTACTCATGCCACTGTTTTGATGTTCAAAAGTCACTATTTATGTCACTGTTTTTAAGGATCAAAAGCCACTGTATGTCACTGTTTTAAACGTTCACTGTTTCTGCTGTAAGGTGCTACTGTTTTTCTGCTGTAAAACGTCACTGTTTCTGTTTTAAAACGTTCACTGTTTCTGCTACTGTTTTCCTGCTGTAAAACGTCACTGTTTCTGCCCACTGTTTTTAAGCACAAACGTCACTGTTTTCTGCTGTAAAAACGCTGCTGTATGCTCACTGTTTTGCTGCTGTAAGACACTGCTGTGTGCTCACTGTTTCTGCTGTAAATAGCCACTGTAAATGATTGGTTGTGATTGATTTAGGTGCGCTTAAGAAGTGAGATACTTCGCTGCTGTTTGGTAATATTTAAGGCACACAAAGGTAAGTGTCAGGCGATATTGCCTAATGTGACTATTGACTACTGGTATAAAATTGTGACATGATGCTCCATATACCGTAAAAATATTATGTTCCATTATGATGAAAGGAAACTGCCAAAAATGTGCCGTGATGGCTATATGATTATGAGGTAAAGACGTTATGTGGCAGCATAACGCATATGAAAGGTATATAAGCATGCACCTTACATCATACCGCATTTTTACGCTTTGTGTGTGAAAGCATAGCATGACATGCATGTATCAAGATCATATAGGCCTTGTTTTAGAATAGTTATGTACAGGACCATGTGTTTGAGCAAGCATCATATAGGCATCCCCAAGGTACCGGGGTATGGGACACTTGGCATCAGTCCGCATAGGCCCACAGATGGAATCCACATGGAGCTCAGGTGCCAAGGGATATTTGATTCCACTGTGAAGTGCGCGCACGACGGTGCTAAAAGCGCAAAGGAAAGGCGTTATATACGCAATATATGAATATGATGAAAAGGAAAAAAAAAAGGAACAAGGATATGTTGAAGTGACTGTTTATGATTTTGTGCCTAGTTAATACTGTTATATTACTGGTTTTGTTGCCACACTACTGGGATTATTCTCACCCCTTCTGGGCTGCTATTTTTCCAAAATGGCAGGAGGACGTAAAAGCACTTGAAGGAGTGATGTTTGCTGTTGATTGCTGATGCGTGGATTTTCACTGTTGCTGTTTGTTTAATTGGATGACTGTAATGATTAATGTTTTGGTACTCTTGGATGACTGTAGTCTTTATCATCTCTATGTTAGCTTGAACTTTTATGAACAGCGGCTATTTTGGAAAACCTTTGTGAAAAGAATTTAAGTGCTGAAATTTTTACAGTGCACCTTACGGGTGGTGTCTTTATGAGCAAACGAACTCTGATTTACTATTATTTAATATGCACGCGAAGCCCCAGACGTGCTCTTTCTAAATCACTTGAAATATTTTTTATCGTCCAAACAGATGTTATAAGAACTATTGAAATGCCTTTCGGATTTGTATACTGCTATCAAGTATATGTAACTGAACCAAGTAGATGGCAT